>PVJX010033703.1:0-19455 GCA_004027295.1 Dolichotis patagonum | reverse complement strand
GCCTGACATCAACTTTTGTATGTTGGATCCTATCTTTCTTCATTCCCCCACCATCCTTCCAAAGCTTCAAAGGATGTGCCACATGTGGCAGCCTACCTATAGAAACACTTGAATCCAGGTTTTAAAGGCTGCCTCCCCTCTTTGCCTCTGTAGTTTAATAATCACTGTCCTGGCTTTAAAAAAGACTGACAATCTCCATTTAGGCTGAGTCCTAACTGCCCAGTGGCACCTGTTGTACTGAAATGCCTAAATAAGAATCATTAAATCACACCACATACGTGCCCACCAACGTGGACCCACCAGACATAACTGCCTGGCACTTACTGATAATCTGTTCTCAAGCCAACCTGACTTAAAAACAAACCCCTAACAGGTGCTAAGTACGCCCTGTTTGTGGATGGAAGTAGCTCTGTGAGCAGTGGAGTCTGGCGGGTGCTGTGGTCAACTTGGACAGTTATTTTGGTTGAAGCTCTCCTGCAGGGATGGTCTGCAGGTGAACTAAGCCCCTTCCGAGGATCTGATTGACTGAAACCCCAATGCCAGCCAAAAAACTACCCGGCACTTCCTGAAGATCCATCTTACTCAGAGACAGATGTGTTCCCATTGTATGCTCTGCAAACTCAAGCTGCAGCACTGGCACCTCTACCCCTACAACAAGCTCAGGCTTCAGCATCTATGTCATTGGCCCTGACCTCCACCTGGCACATTTAAAGACAGACTTCACAGAAATAAAACCTTACAGAGGTTACAAATATCCGTTTGGGCTTGTCTGCACCTACTCAGGCTGGCCTAAGACATTCCCTACCCACACTAAGAAACCAACAGGAGTTTATAGGATCTAGCTGTGAAAAATCATCCCTAGATCCATGAAGCTAAAGAAAATAATAACCATAATCCTATCGGAATAACTTGCAACCAGTTCCATAAAATTGAGCCAAAAAAACAACTATACCTTTAGACACTGCTGCATGTACATATAACCCAGGCGCATATTAACTACCTCCAGAGCCCTTAAAGTTTCAGAAATCCAGTGTTAGATCCACCTTTCCAGAGTTAGAAGAGCCCATCCAGATGACTGCTGGAGAATTTTCCTGGACTGGGCAGCTCCTCTAGAGCTCACTGTAAAGAGATGATGCACTCAACACCCTGCACTAGTCTTGCCAGATGCTGAGCAGTCTACGCATGCTGAAGCCGAAAAGACACTTTTCAGAGGACTGTCCATACCTTAATGCCCCTTGATTTTGTGCCTTTTCAGGCTGCTTACCCCAGTGTTTGCTTCAACTTACATACATAATTGACATTGCATTGTCCCCACCTTCTTGCTAGTTGTGGTTTTTGCCTTAGCTCTATGAACATTTGCCCCAAGAGAATAACAAGCATTTGAGGTACACTGGACATGCTCCGGGGTCAAAAGTCAGAGTAATATTATAGAACACACAGGCCTAAATAAGCCTCTTCATAAAAGCAAGTTAGAGAGAGACCCTAAAATAAGAGAAACAAGCCACAGCCTCCTGATGGGAAAACTTTCCTATCTTGGAGCTGATGGCCCATCTTAGGAGCACTGATAACCCTAATGTTACTGCTCCTAGTTAGGACTTATCTCAGAATATCATATGTAATATAACTAGCAAGTATTTCTCAGAAAAGCTAAAAGGGGTAGGAAATGTAACAAAAAATGACCCCTCCCAGCCAGTATCCCAGATTCCTGTTACAATTCTTGATACTTCTGTGTCTTAGAAATAGCTGGTCACTGTGATGGATACTGGTCATTATGATGTACACTGAATAAACCAATCCCCAATTTGAAAGCACTCTGCCTCTGTACTTCCTACTTGCCTATCCCGTATAAGCCCTAGACCACCAGAGGGCCTCATACCTTGTGAATGGTCTAAACAGTACCTGCCAATGTAAATAAATCTGCCTCAAAATCCTGGGTGTTGTTTCAGTGTTTTTTGTTTTTTGTTTTCAAAAGCAATCTTATCTAAATTTCAAATACGTTGTAATATATAATATGACCAGGGAAATGTTATTTTCTTACCACTAATGGTTGTTTTAGAGGTTGAATTTCTGTAGAATGTTAACAGATAACAATTTAAAAGGTTTTTTTATAGACTTGAGAACATAACATGATTGCATAGCAATCATGATGTCTTCATTATATTAAATAACAAGAAGAAATTTTTACTTAAATTTGTCATTCTTCCATATAGTTCCATCCAAGAAGAATGTACCTGTCCGTAGATCTACTATCTGTGACACTGCCTGGACTGCACAGTGTCTGAGCCTCTCTAAGTGTTGTAGCACATACAAAATACACACATCACCTATGTCTTGCATCATCTGGCCGGCGGCTTCAGACTGGGATGGCATACACATCTCATCACAAGTAGGTGGAAAACAAATCAAGGAAAGATCAGATACTTGAACTAACAAGTTTATCAACATAAACAACTCTAGCCTGGAAGTTAAATGAGCTTTTTTTCAGTTTTGTATCTTTGAAGACTTTTACTCTTGGTAAGCACAAATATAATTAATATACCTTAAAGTCAGCAACAGTGAGTGTCAGTAGCTAGCTCAGAAGCCAAGGAGCCAGCTCTGTGTTACTGACCAGTGTAGGTGTTTATATTAACTATGGAGATAAAGCTCATTTCCATATCTGAGAATTAAAACATTTGTCTGAAAGCACCAGTTCAACTGGAAAAGACAGTTGGGAGCTGTGGAGAAGCAAGTGATGATCTGACATCACACACGATATGTACCCCTCAATCCTTTAAGCCATAGGGAGCTGTTGGAAGGAACAGTTTGGACTCAACCAAACCAGCAAACAAACATACCTGTTTGCTTGTGTAAACTAAATATTTCAGGACCCTTTTCTGACATGCTTGAGCCTTTTTTCTTTCTTTTATTTTTTTGGCCATCCTTTGTCTGGTTTATCTGGGTTTTGTCTCTTTCTTTGTTCTCTGTCCTTGCCATATTTCTCAGTAGTTTTTTTTCGATAAAAAGTGTTTTTAAATATTTTAGGATTACTTAGAAGACTCAGTGGGGCATCTATTCTATTTTCTTGTTTATGGATTCCTAATCCAACATTTCCATTATTATTTGATTCTAGGAATTAAAGAACATTCTCCTTGATTTCTCCTATAACCAATTAAACACTCAAGACTGTGTTTTTCAGTCTTCATATATTTGTGCAATTTCTGTGGTTTCTTTTGCTGTTGAGTTTTCTACTTCCAGTGAAATGTGATCTGATAAATTCACAAGAGTATTTCAAGTCTTTTATGATATCTAGTCTTGCATTATGTCTGGAATATGATGTTTTGGGGAAGGTTCCATTGGTTGCTGAAAAGAATGTATATTACATTGTTGAATAAAATTTTCTGTAGATATCTATTAAATCTGTTTGTTCTATAGTGCTGTTTGACTCCAATGTTTATTTGTCTATTGTTTTATCTGGTGAACAAATTTGTGACAGTAAGATATTTAAGTTATACTCTGTAATTTTATGGTGACTATATTTCATTTTGATTAAAACCTGTTTTATAAATTGTGGTGTGCCAAAATTTACAATTTCTATCTCTTACTGGTCAATTTTTCCCTTTCCCAAAATGTAGTGACTTTTGTCTTTTCTGACAAGTTTTGGTTTAAAACTTATTTTGTCAGATATGTATATAGTAGTTTTATTCAGGTACTCAAAGTGCCATTGTTCATCATTTTACTTTCAGTGTGTGTATGTTTTTATGGATGAAATGTTTTTCCTGCTGGCAAGCACCAAAGTTTGTCATAGTAAGTTTCCTAAGACAAGTTTCTGCAGACTCAAAAGACAGACACTAATATAAATACAGAAGGGAACCTCATTGTAGATGGATCTCATAATTTGATCATGCTTTAATTGTAAAGAGCATTTTCAATTTTATTATTGAAAGATATGTACTAATTCTTATTGTATTTCCAGGGTTTGATTCATTCCTGAATTTACTTAATTCCTTTCCCATGGATATTTATTCTTCCCTTGGATTTGTGCAGATCTCTTTCATCCTCATCTCTCCTTAAAGTTTTATATCTTTTCTCAATGTTTTCAAAAGTAACTCATTTTTTTTACTTTTATTAGGATATGCTTGCAGTACATAATGATTACCTTCATTGTAGGGAATCTGCATGTATATAACAACTTTCAATTTTTTTTTCTTCCTTCCCCAAACCCTTTTTATTTTTTTTTTAATTTTATTTAAAGAGAAAAAAACCCAAACAAAACAAAACAGAATAAAGGGTAGCAATAATGCAGAATTCCAAGGAAAAAGGAAAAGAACAACAACAAAAAAAAACCCTAAGAAATCATTACTTGACAAATTACATATTGACATCTTGGAAATAGTTGTTCAAATTACAAAATTAAAACATGCAAAGTAGACATTCAAACAGTGAGATTGTTAACAGTTCTGCTCCATGATCTGACAAAAACAGCAATATGGTCATCCATCTTGTGCACTCAAACATACATACAATTATATCAAAAAGGTAAAATTAAACACAACAAAACAGAATAAAGCGGATCACAAGAAAGCAATGTAAGAGACATAAATTTCAGAGCCAGACAATCGGAGATATTCACTCTCTATATATCATATTGACTCTTCAAATCCCTTTTATGTTTTCAGATTCACTTATATTATAATTCCCTTTGCATAAAAGGAGAAAGGGCCAGATAGAGTAATTAATAGGGATAAAGGAAATAAAATATAAATATACTCATCAATCTTATTTTATTGAAAATAAAGAAGTATGCTTTTATTTATATTCAAAGTCTGACTTGGTTTATTTACAGATAAGAGCTCTATGAGTCAGGCAGAAAATTACTCTTCTTTTCCTAGTAAAGAGTTCATAAGATCTTGGGTTCATGTAAGTTCTAAAGATTAAAATAAAATCAAATTTTCTGACCTTCATTTTAAACAATAAGTGATGCAATGATCAAGTCAATGTTTATTTTAAAAGTCACTGATTAACATCATCAAAGCATACTGACGATCAAAAGTGTATGGCCAGTAACCACGGAACGTTCTTGAACTTAATATTTTCCTTGGCTGTAAGTCTGTGACATTTGTGCTTACAGATCCAGCCTCAGTTAGACCATTTGCAGCCTATGTTTTTTGAGTTTCTTTTTCTTTGGTTGTTGTTATTGTTGTTTTTCTTAATTTCTATTTTTGTTATTACATGATTATAGTATATTATGTTTACATTAACTGTGGAGACTAGATCTCTGAGGCACTAGATCTCTGAAGCCCTGGTTTCTCATACCAAAAATGGAATAGTTTTACTTTAGTCAAAGGAAGTGGAGAGGGTCAAAATTGATATGATAAGTGTGAAAATTATTTGTTAATTTACAGAATCTCAATAAACATGAGAAGTAAAGCTTGTATGTCTGGGATCTTGACAACAAATAAATTTTCAGTATGAAAAGAGCTTATTAATATCTAAACTCACAAATTTAAAACAAGTACAATGGTATCTTGACAAGACACACCATTGTACAAGCACTACTGTAAGTGATCTAGTAGTATATCAATCCAATGACACATAGATCTATGTGTACCAAAATACAGTCTCCCATTAAGGTTTCCCCATTGTGCTTCCGGAGCTGAGAGTCTCTCTAATGCAGTCCCACTTTCAAAGCACATCTGAGATTCTGTCACTGTCTTGTTCCACTATGGTCCAGTACTCCATTCCATTACTTCTCACAAGGACATGCAAGAAAGCAAGAAAAGCAGACACATCTGAAGCGGCTGGCAGATGAGAGGACCCAACTTTCTCAACTTAGGCTCTGAGTTAGGCTCTTCCCTTGTTTCTGATGAATAAGTTTTACCTCTTGTTGATGAAGAGGTAAAACCCTCATGTGTGCATCTTTCTTTTGTACAATCATAGGTCAGACGTCCTTTGAATGAAATAACCATTAATTTAATGGGAAGCCTGATCCTCTGTGAATGGCATTAATGTGGTATGCATTCAGAGTAACCATTTTGGTATTTTATTTTAATTTTTAACATGGCTTTTGAGACAAGTGTGGTGTCAGCCATCATGCACTGCAAAGAGCATCACAAAAGCTCATTCTAATTCCAGTTTTACCACCTATGATCTGTGTGACTCATTTCCTGTTCTTCCTTAATCTCCTCTTTCCTCATTTGACAAATAAAAATGTTTCCCCCTTCAGTGTTTCAGAAAGTTTAACTATAAAAGTTACATATATGTATTTTGTTAGATAATTGATATGGTTAGCTCTCAAAATGTATAACCAATACTAATATCAAGGCAACACTTTTGCTATTTTATGTCCTCATATTTATATTACTTTGGTACTTTAAAATATTAAATATTGCTCTTTTCAAAGACAAAATATTCTGGTATTGATTAAGTAATACAAGTTAGATATTTTATATGTAAATCTTAGAGTATGTTATTTTCCCCCAAACTCCTGGGTACCCACTGGTCATTAGTATGAGAATAAGCAATGTTTTAAATCAAATAACCTTTAGCCAGGTGTGGTGGTGCATACCTGTAATCCCAGCACTTGGGAGACCGAGCCAGGAGGATTCTTGTGACTTTGAGACCAGCCTGTGCCACATAGTGAGTTCAAGGCCAGCCTAACAACATAGTGAGGCAAAAATATAAATAAAGTAATTTTGTTTACTGTTTCTTAATCCTGGTTGTATACTGGTACCACCTATTAATTTAAAAAAATTAATAGTTCCTATATTTATTCTAGAAGAACTAAACTAGAATTCCAATGAAAAAGCTTTTATACGGGGATCAAGAGTAAGGAATGTTTTTTCTTTGTCAAGTGGCCAAAGTACAATCTAAAATCTGATTGCAGTTCCTTCTCCTGGCAGATTTACCACTTTGTAAGTCTAAAAGGCCATAGATTCACAGAGACCATACAAAAGCCTGGGATCACATTTGCATTTGAAAGAACAAGAGCTTCAGTGAATACAGTCAAAGACTTGGTGCTTGGTCTCTCCTGTCTGCTTCTCCTTTCCATCTGGAGACAGAGTTCTGGGAAAGGAAAGCTCCCTCCTGGCCCCATTACTCTCCCAATTATTGGAAACATCCTGCAGATAGATATTAAAAACTTTACCAAGTCCTTAACTAATGTAAGTATGTTTTAGACTTTTCTAGTGATTTGCAAATGGTAAGTACATTAATCCTTAGTTTGTTTGTTTGTACCAGAGATCAAGCTCATGACCTCGTGTTTGCCAGGCAGGCACTTGTGCCACTGAGCTAAACCCCTGGCATTGATCCTTATTTTTAAACTAAGTATACTCCTGGATACAATTATTAGATTATAAATCTGTTCTATAAAGTGCTTTCTATGAAGTGTGATAATCCCTTTCTAAAGTTTGTCATTGTCACTACAGCAGGATAAGGCAGTGCATTTGTATTAAGAGAAACGTTTAAATGGTCATAAGTTACAGTAAGAATAACAAAATGGCAAAAATCTGTGGTATCCCAGCCCTTCATTGTTCACAATCATTTGCTATGATTGTTTAGTTTTGTCTCAAGTTAAATTACCACTAGTATTTCTGTGATAAGAGGTGTTCCTCAAGAAGTTATCTGGAGCATGACCTAAAGCCTTGGTAGTGACCCTACAGCATGTGTGCCACAGTGGGCATGCCGAGAGCCCTCTCTGCAATGGTATCAAAAATCGTGTGAGTACTTTTTTTCTGAACTAAAGCCTGAGTATTCAGTTGCAGTGTTGGCACTTTGTGATAAATAAGTAGGTTTGGGGTTGCAGTTTGGGCACTTGGTCTCTAACAGGTTTGTTGTCATCGACCTGTAGGTTTTGTTCAGATTACCTATGAAAATGGAATTTCTCTCCAGAAGCAAATTATGTCAGGTATCAAGAAATACCTGTGTGATAGAAAAAGGGGCAGAATAGAAAATCCATCAGTAGAGGCTATGATAATTACCATACTTGTGAACAAAATTCAGAAATAAGTAAAGTTAAACATAGAATAAAACTATAGCAAGTACGATTTGAATAACCATTTGAAGCAATCAAAATTTGTAGATCAAGTAGTGATTTATTTTGCATTAATATTTGCATTTTCTTTTTTAATAGTACATGTTTGCAGCACATAATGTTAACATGTGAGAAGTTGGCACATGTACTTAACACATCTCAATTCATCTCCTCGGCCATTTCTCCCCTCCTCCTCCTCTCTTGATCACATTCCCATTGGAGAAACATTTCTCTACTTCCTGTTATTTACCTTTTATTTTGCTCTTTATTGTTTCTCATGCCCAGTTCTCAAAAGTCAATGGCCCTGTGTTCACCCTGTATTTGGGAGGGAAGCCCACCGTGGTGCTGTGTGGATACGAGGCTGTGAAGGAATCCCGGGTTGATCTCGGGGAGGACTTTGCTGGCAGAGGGAGTCTCCCAATAGTTGAAAACGTTTTTAAAGGCCTTGGTAGGTGTGCGTGTTCACCTGTGCACATGTTGTGCTGTGCAGTGGTGTCAGTGATGAGGATGGAGGCAAAGATTGGAAGAGTTCCTTAGGCAGAGTTTAGCAAACTGGATGCCTCTTGTCAGTTCCCTCTTCCTTACCTGTATGTTCCTTCTTGTACCTCCTCCCATGCTAGAAATCGCTTTTAGCAATGGAAAGCTATGGAAAGAGACTCGGCGCTTCTCCCTCATAACCCTCCGGAATTTTGGGATCGGGAAGAGGAGCATAGAGGTTCGTGTTCAGGAAAAAGCCCACTACCTAGTGGAGGAGCTGAGAAAAACCCGCAGCAAGGGACTGTATCACTGGTCTTCACAGGTAACTGACCTCTAGTGAAGTACGGGAAACATTTCAGAAGGCGACAGTCAGAGCTTTCCTTCTACCTTAGCTGGCAGACCTCAGAAGTAGGGCTTGAAGCAGAGTCAGAGACTGTGTATCTATGTTGCATGTAAAGGTATGACTGTCCACACACTATCTATTAATCCTACTGGAGTTCAAAGTTTTTGTTTTTGTTTTGTTTTCAAATCAGATTTCATAGGGGCTGACAATTTCACTTAGCAGCACAAGTGACTGCCTGGCAAGTGCAAGGTTGTGAGTTCAACCCCTGGTACCAAATAAATAAATAAACAATTAAAATTAAAAATAAAAAAAAAAATTCAGTGCACAAGTCAAGATTCCATTAATACAAAACTTGCAGTTTTTTTTTTCCCTGCATTAAGGAGCAGTGCTTTCCCCATTCCATAAGCATGGGTAACCTATTCCAGATCATTTCACAGACACTTTACTGAAGACCAAGGAAATGAACCTACCACACATTTATAGAGCGCAAGGTGGTATCTGCCTGCATGATAATACAAATACAAAAAAGATGATCATACAAATTGAACACTACTTGTATGATCATCTTTACCGACGTATTTCCAGATTTCTTCTTCATGCATTGATAGAATTCTGGCTAATAATGTCATGATATGTGTTTTTAGTATCTTATTAGAATTCTCAACAATTATTATTTCTTATAAACACAACACAATTTTTAAAGATATTCTCTTTATTCTTACAAAATAGTGTGTTGGTTTATGTGATTTGAAATCATGGTATAGAATAAATCTACAAAATATATAAACATAAATTTATAAAAATGATTTATATAGCTATATTTTAACTATTAATAATTTTATCTGGTTTTCCTTATGTGTATTTTGATAGTAATCTCTGAAGTGTTTGTCAGAATGAATTTATCAGCTTAGATTTTTAAATAACCTTGTTTTTAAATTTTCTTTCTCAAATGAAGGGAAAGAAAAGATAAAAAATCAGATTTTACCTGAGAATGACACACATGTGCACAAATATGATCCCCAAGGCTTCTGAAATTACTCTTACATCCTTGACTGAAATAAAACATTTTCTAAAAGGATGAAACCCAGTAATGTTTAAAATAGATTAGCAGTTGACCCACAAGCAGCTAACTCAATAGGTTCTTATAGCTTAGTTATTCTAATATCCATCTAGAATACTTTTGATTCAAATCACCCTTATTTAGGGTCTCTCTATGGGAATTTGTAAGCCCATTATACATAAAATATGTTGATATTTTATTGTCATTCTTTTACCATAGAAATCTCACCCAAAAGGATTTAATTTCTTTTCCTATGAAAGTCTTCACCTAAGTGATGTACAGTTTAAAATTTATTGAAACATTATTTTATTGATGACAGTATAGAATAATATCCTAAAATCCAAAAGAGCAACTTTGTCTAAATAAATTAAATTTTCAATTTGTTTTGACCTGATGCACATTTACTTCAAAAGAGGAGAAATCCATTTTTAAAACTGGAATAAGAAAAAATTGGCATTTATCAAACTTGTGTTTTTCTTTGCTTTACCAGGAATTTATATGTGAAATAAGAGATTGTCATTTTATTTATTTGAACAAATAAATCTACATTCTACTCATTGTTCTTATATTACTTTTTAAAAAATATAACAGATATAGTCTGACTTTCATATGGGTTTCTTCCAGCTCATGAACTCACAATCTTTCCCTTTAATTCCCTTTAATTCTACTGGTCAAATTCATAATTCTTTCAAATGTTCATTATGCATAAAAAGTTTCCAGGCCCACATTATTCTCTCATTTTCAAGCTCAATGCTGTATGTCCACAGTCTTTGCAGATAGATTTGATTATGCTCTGAATACCTGAATTGAATTTTTCAAAAGCCTTCAACTGCTTTCCAGAATAACAAACAGCTGGGTTAAACTGTGTAAGTACAGGCAGTGGACATGAAGTGACTACACTAAACTATTACTTAAGTGGTTAGATTATAAGTGCCAACTCAAGTTTAGTGTAAAAATGATATATTAATTTTAAGTGTGCTGAATATTTTGCTGTTAGGGAAATTAGTAAGTGAGGTAGTGCTTCATCTTTATAAAGGTCCTCCACCTATTAACAAAGACACATGTATTGTCATGGTGTTTAAATAATTTTTCCAATTTTTTAGGCTCACGCTGAGATCTCACTTTTATTCTAGGATGTGCCTCCTACAATGTGATCTGCTCCAATATCTTCCAGAATCATTTTGACTATAATAATCAGAATTTTCTTGTCTTGGCAAAAAAGATCCATGTCAAGATTCTTAGCTCTCCATGGATGCAGGTAAGGCCAATATCCATTCTTCCTGAGGAAACTTAGGGTCTTCTTCTGGCAAGCCAAATTATGTATAGAAAAAACAGTGAAATGATTGTTTTAACTCCACTGTTCTTCTTAGAACGTTGTAGAGAAAACACCTGCAAAAGACACACAGGGAAATGAATGCCCAAATATAGGGCTGAAATTCAAGCTTGTTACTCTCTTTAATCTTGAATTTTTCCATTAAATCATAAAGAGGTGATTCCTTGAAGTACTTTGGTAACTATCTAAAAGATTATAATCTCACTTAATGGACATTGTGGTATTGTTTGAAAACTTCCACCAAGAAAGCTGTACTTTTATCAACACTTAGAGATCTCTTCGTTACATAACTTGGCAGAAATATCCCAATTTAGGCAAAGAATCTGCTCTTTAGGAAAATTATGGAAATAGGAAAATTATGTAGGATAATAACAGCTACCAGGAATCACTGAATGGACTAAGACTGTTTTATGCACCTGCTAGGATTCTAGTTGAAAAGGTGACATTGTGAACTATGACGAAATGATTGGTTTAATGGTGTATGAACCAAAAAGTCATCAAAATTTTACTTTGTGTTGAGTTGACATGTTGTTCAACACTCTACGTGAGTAATAACTGTGTATTTGGAGAAGTCACTTAAGTGCTGTTGTGCACAACAGGCCTTTCAAAATTTTTTGAGCCTGTCTCACTTCTAGAATACTGACTCCATGTCTAAGGCTGGTTGAAAGAAATAAAAACATCAGTACTAGTTTTGTGCTCTAAACCATGTTCAAACTCACTTAACTTTTGCTGTCATCTATAAAATGTGAATGACAGTCACTTATGACCTTTTATATTTCAAGGTTATAATAAATAATTGATATAAAATTGATAAAAATACTTTTATACTAAAAACACTACATGTGTCTTGGAAATGACTATCATCTTTAATCTTTTGGACAGAACTTATCCTTTCATCTTCTTATAAACATAGATAATTACAATGTATTTATGATAAAAATTTCCCCTCAAGGTGACCACCATATCTAATTCACATTTACACTGTACTTTTAAATCATGCTTGCTACATGTTGTATATGTCTTCACCATATGTTTCTTATTTGATAAATTATTTTTTTCCTATAGGTCTGCAATAATTTCTCTTTTTTCTTTGATTATCTTCCAGGAAATCATAAAATAGTAATTAAAAATGTGAATTATCTAAGAAGTTATATGATGGAGAAGGTAAAAGAACATCAAGAATCATTAGATATTAACAATCCTTGGGACTTTATTGATTGTTTCCTGATAAAAATGGAAAGGTTAATTGTTAACATATGCTCAGTTATTTTATTGTTTATATATTTTATAGTTCACTTATTAATTTGTTATTTTGTAGGGATGGTTAAATTGTCAGGCCAGTGATGTTTGGAAAGCACTTCAAATATTCATTATGTGAAGAAATATGCACTAAAAATTAAATTGTTGTATAACTACAATAAATGGACCATTTTCTTCACATAAAAATAATCTAGCAAAGTAGAACAGAATAAACAGAGTAAGTGAAGTGGAAACAATTTCCAGGCAAGTTATAAAAAATCAAACTATCATGTCATTATATGAAAATGGACATCATAATTGCAACCAACTTATGGAGCATAGAGAAGCATGGCTTGACCATTGTGGCCCTCCTGCATTCCTATAGATTGAAACTGACCTTGCAATATTTCCATAAGTGAACAGAAGAAGAAATTTCAAATGGGCTAAATGGTATAGGTAGAAATGTTTAGTAGGAAAGAATAAATGGATGGAAGAGAGTAGCTTTTATTGAATATAGCTTCAAATGAATAATGCTATCACGTATCTAGTAAACATAAACTATGATGTTTAATACTTTTATGTGCTGTTATATTTGGTTCACTGATATTCTGTTAAGCTTTTTTACTTGTGAACCACCTGCATTGAGCATGGGGGCTGAGGGCATTCGAGGTGATTTCCATAGTGCTTGCACTCAGGGAGAGCTTTGGATGTTAGGACCCTGCCCAGCTTCCTGACCCACCAGAGGTGGCAAAGGAGGTCCCGCAGGCCTGACTTGGACATGCCTAGCCACCTCCATTGAGCCCAAGGAGCTGAGGGGGCATGAGGAGATTTCCAGCATGCTCACACTTGGGGAGAGCATTGGACCATCCCTCCCAGTGGTTAGGAACTACCCCCACCAGCTTCCTGAACAACCAGAGGAGGCATGGGAGGTCCCCCGGGCCTGACGGGGCCATGCCGAGCGACCTCTATTCAGTCCCAGAAGCCGAGGGTGCACAAGGTGATTTCCAACACTCCTGGGGGAAGCTTTGGAACATCACTCAAAACCCAGAAATATAGGAAAATGACAAAATAAAACACCAAAATGCAATTTCAGATCTCCAGCCCATCCCAAGCAAACCTAGGAGACATGGACATAGAAGAAAATATAAGCCATATACCTGAAACTCCTGAAATGGTATCAAGTGAAATAAAGAAACAACCCTGGGAAGCTATAAAAGAACTCAAATCAGAAATAATCACCCAGGTAAAAGAAGAAATGATAAATGTAATGAAAGAAATGCTGAACACATCTGAAGAAGACATAGTTTAAAAATTAGAGGAACAATGAAAAAAGATGGAAATTCTGAATGAACAATTAAGAAAAAACAGAATGCATGAAGCAGATTCAAAGAGATATACAAGAAATCAAAAATCCCATTGAAAGTTGGCAAAACTGCTTCAACAAAATTGAAGATAGAATTTCAGATCTGGAAGACACAATTGCAGCTAGTAAACAGGAAAGGAAAGATCTTTTAAAAATAACAAGGAATCAGGAAATAACAATTCAACAGCTGCAAGAGAATGCAAAGAAAAACAACATAAGATTCATAGGTATAAATGAAAAAAGAAAGGGAAAACACAAATGATTTCAAGAGGCTATTTACAGAAGTAATAGCTGAAAATTTTCCAAACATGAAAATAGAAACTGACATATGGATCAGTGAAACATATAGAACTCCAAATAGCCATAACCAAAATAAAACTACAGACATATAATAATCACCATCCCAGAAATCCAACACAAGAACAGAATATTAATAGCTATTAGAGAGAAAAGACAGATCACCTATAAAGGAAAAACCTAACAGAATCACAGCAGAATTCTCAACACAAACAATGAAGTCAAGAAGAGCATGGAGTGAAGTATTTTAGATCCTACAGTAAAACAACTTCCAACCCAGACTGATGTACCCTGCAAAGCTATCCTTCAAAATCAATGGAGAACTAAGATACTTCTAGGACAAAGAACAGCTAAAAAACTTCATGACCACCAAACCAACCCTATGAAGAATACTGAAAGACATTCTATATAGATACAGGAAAAAACCACTAAATAAGGCAAACAAACAGAATGGAAAGGTAAAGATGCAACAGCAGAAAGATAACATGTCAACAATAAACCAATATATAACAGTTACAATCATTAATGTAAACAGCCTCAATTCACCAATTAAAAGAAACAGACTGGCAGAATGGATCAAGAGACAACATCTAAGGGCTCGGGATTTAGCTCAACAGCATAAGCGCCTGCCTTGCAAGTGCGTGGTTATGAGTTTGGTCCCCGGTAGCAATTAAAAAAAAAATGTAAAACAAAAAAAAAAAAAAGAAAAAAAGAAACAACATCTAACATATGCTGTATACAAGAAACATATCTAACCCAAAAGGAAACTCAAAGACTGAAAGTCAAAGGATGGAAAACAATACTCCATGCAACAGGAATCCAAAAAAAGCAGGGGTAGCCATTCTATTTGCAGACAATGTGAACTTCAAATTAAAAATGATCAAAAGAGATAAAGAAGGTCACTACATACTAGTTAGAAAAACTTCAAGAGAAAGATATAATAATCTTAAATATATATGCACCAAAATTGGGAGCACCCAGCTATACAAAATAAATATTATAATAGAAATGAAAAATTAAGTAAGCAATAACACAATTATAACAGGAGACTTTAACAATCCACTGACACAAAGAGACAGATCAATTAGACAGAAAATCAGCACAGAAATAACAGAACTGAATCACACCTGTGAACAAATAGACTTGGTGGACATATACAGAGTGTTCCACCCAACATCAGAATATACATTGTTCTCAGTATAACAAGGGACATTATCTAAAGTAGACCATATACTAGCCCACAGAACATGCTGAAGTAAATACAAAAGAACTGAAATTATTTAATACATGTTATTGGATCATACCACCATGAAACTAGAAATTAATGACAGAAGAAACTGCAAAAACTCTATAAACACAAGGAAATTGAATAACACACTCCTGAGCAAGCTATAGGTCACAGAGGAAATTAGAGAAGAAATTAAACAATACCTACAAGCAAATGAAAATATAAATACAACTTACTGGGACCTGTGAGATGCAATGAAAGTGGTCCTCAGAGGTTTATTGAGGTGAATTCCCACGTCAGGAAAACAGAACAAACAAAAATAAACAACCTGATATTACACCTGAAACATCTAGGAAAAGAAGAGCAGGTCAAGCCCAGAGCCAAAAGAAGGGAGGAAATTATAAAGGTCAGAGCAGAAATCAATGCAATAGAGACTAAGAAAACAATACAAAGAATCAATGAATCAAAGAGTTGGTTATTTGAAAGAATAAATAAAATTGATAAGCTCCTAGCCAACTTTATTATATAAAGGAAAAGAAAAACTCAAATTCATTAAGTAAGGAATGAAAAGGGTGAAATCATTACAGACCCTGTGGAAATACAGAAGATCATCAATATCTATTTGGAAAACCTCTACTCTCATAGGCTTGATAACAGAGAAGAAATGGAAGCATTCCTAGAAACATATGAATTACCAAAGCTGGATCAAGATGTAAAACTGCTGAATAACCCAATTTCTATTAATGAAATTGAAAATGTATTTAAAACCTTACCAACAAACAAAAGCCCAGGTCCAGATGGATTCACTGCAGAATTTTACAAGACATTCAAAGAACACATAATGCTGACACTCCTCAAACTGTTCAATGAAATTGACAGGGAAGTAATTCTCCCTAACTCATATATGGAAGCAAGAATTACTCTACTACCAAAACCAGAGAAAGATCCAACAAAAGAAGAAAACTACAGACCAATCTCCCTAATGAACATAGTTGCAAAAATTCTCAATAAAATATTGGCAAACAGAATGCAGCAAATCATCAAGAAGATTAGGCACCATGAACAAGTAGGATTCATCCCAGAAATGCAAGGATGGTTCAAATCAATAAATGTAATCCACCATATCAATAGAACCATAAATAAAAATCACATAATCATTTCTATAGATGCAGAAAAAACTTTTGATAAGGTCCAACACTCATTCATGGTAAGAATCTTACAGAGAATTGGAATAGATGGTCTTTACCTCAATATAATAAAGGCCATCTATGACAAACCAACAGCCAGCATCATATTAAATGACCAAAAACTGAAAGCCTTTACCCTAAAATCAGGCACAAGACACGGATGTCCATTATCACCACTCCTATTCAACACAGTGCTGGAAATACTAGTCTGAGCAATTAGACAAGAGAGAGAAATAAAAGGAGTAAGGATAGCAAAAGAAGAAGTTAAATTATCATTATTTGCAGATGACATAATACTTTACATAGAAGACCACCAAAAATCCATTGAAAGACTCCTAGGTATAATAAATAAATTCAGTAATGTTGCTGGATACAAAGAAAGACTCAAAAATCAATAGCATTCCTATACACAAAAAAACAAACTTACTGAGCAACAAATAAGAGAAGCCACACCCTTCACAATAACATCCCCAAAAATGAAATACATAGGAATCAATCTAACAAAGAAGGTTAAAGATCTGTTCAATGAAAACTGCAGTACTCTGAAAAAAGAAATCGAAGAAGATCTCAGAAAATGTAAAGACATCCCTTGTTCATGGATAGGAAGAATAAATATTATGAAAATGGCCATTCTCCCAAAATTGTTATACAGATTCAATGCAATCCCAATCAAAATATCACTAGCATACATCATAGATCTAGAGAAATCGCTCCTAAAATTCGTCTGGAACCAGAAGAGACCTAAAATAGCAAAGGCAATTCTAAGCAGCAAAGGCAAGGCAGGAGACTTCGCAATCCCTGACTTGAAGTTATACTACAAAGCTACTGTAAAGAAATCAACACAGTTCTGGAATAAAAACAGACCTAAAGATCAATGAAATAGATTAGAAGATACAACCACAACTACAAACACACTCAGCCACCTTCTCTTTGATAAAGGGGCCAAATACGTTCACTGGAAGAAAAATAGTCTCTTTAATAAATGGTGCTGGAATAACTGGCTCTCCATATGCCGAAAACTAAAACTAGACCCATGCCTGTTACATGTACTAAGCTAAAGTCAAAATGGATCAAAGATCTAAATATTAAAACAGAAACACTAAATCTGCTGGAAGACAAAGTAGGTAAAAATCTTGAAGACGTAGGGGTAGGTAGAGAACTCATGAACAAAAATCAAACCACACGGGAAATACTTCCCAGAATCACTAACTGGGATCTCATCTTATTGAAAAGATTTTGAATGTCAAAAGAAATCTCCAACATTATAAAAAGGAAACACATGAATTCTGAAAAAATCTTAGTGAACTGTCCCTCAGACAAAGGACTTCTGTCTAGAACTTATAAAGAATTTAAAAAAATCAGACCCCCTGAAATTCAAAGACTTAATCCAAAAATGGGCATCTGATATGAATACACGGTTCTCAGAAGAAGAAATACAAATGGCAAATAAATACATGAAAAAAAAGTTCAGCATTATTGGCCATTAGAGAAATGCAAATTAAAACCACACTGAGATTCCATCTTACTCCAGAAACAACGGCCACGATAAAGAAAACTACCTACAACAAATGCTGGAGAGGCTGTGGGGAAAAAGGAACTCTTGTGCACTGTTGGTCAGAGTGTACAGTGGTACAAACACTGTGGTCACTCGGGAGGTTCCTCAAAAGCTGGCATTGAAAGTCCCATTTGACCCAGCTATGCCATTTCTGGGCATATTACCAAAAGAATTGAAAGCATCATATCACAGTAATATATGTATACACGTTTATAGCAGCACAATTTGTAATAGCCAGATCTTGGAAATAACCTAAGTGCCCATAAACTGAGGAATGGATAAAAATGTTGTGGTAATTTTATACAATGGAGTACTACTCAGCTATAAAGAATGATCAAATTGAGATATTTATAAGTGGATGCAACTTGAGAGCACACTCATAAGTGAAATAAATCAAACTCACATGAGTAAATACAATATTATCTCCCTAGTGTAAGAAATGGTAAGAGTACATAAGATAGAAAATGCTCAACAAATATAGTGAAACGGTAAGAATCTTCTCAAAGAGGAAAAATAATATCTTTAGAAAAATCAGGAAAAAAAAGGATGGGAAAAGAAAAAATATCTAAATTTGTATAAACACACTTAAAATAGCTAAGATGATTATGCTACAAATTCTGTAAGTTCACAGAATAAAACAGTTAATATTCATAGGATTGGAACAATTTTGCATGTTTGTACAGATGACCTCAGGAGCTCTGGAAGACCACTACGTAAAATATGAACCTTAGTTCTGTTCCTACCACCGTGTTTTGAAGGCCTGTATCACTATTGTTTTGGGTTCTTTGCTATTGTTGTCTTTTTTGTTTGTTATTTTTCTAGTAATCTGTTCTGTTTTATTTTTCGCTCTAATGCAGAAAGGATAGGTATACATATAGAGGCTTATACATGCCTAGAACTTCTCCTAAATAGTTTATGAGAATTGATTATGTGTTATGAAACGAACAGCTACTTTGAAGAAAAGAAGACATTATGGTATCCACTGCTGATTCCATATTGTCATGCTGTGAAACCCAATAATGTTTGTATTCTTTGTTTAGAGTGGTTTTGGCCTGTTTTGTATTGTTTAACTTCAACATACATGAAGGTATGAACAGCTATTTTAAAGCGAACAAGAGACGTTATGGCAGCCATCTTTAATTTTCCTATTGTTGGTTTTGAAAACATGTAATGCCTTCATTACCCTGTTCTGATCAGTTTGCTTTGTATGAATTTGTTTTGTGTGAAGATATAGACAATCATTTAGAAGAAAACAAGAGACAGTATGGTAGCCACTGTAGATCTCCTGTTGTCTTGTTTTGAAATCTGTGTCACTTACATTGTTTTCCTCTGATCTGTTTTGTTCTGTTTTGTTATATTTAGTCT
>PVJX010033702.1:0-19439 GCA_004027295.1 Dolichotis patagonum | reverse complement strand
TATCATCAGGGTGGAGCTCTACCCCCAGAGACTCCCTTAGCCACTTGAGAAACTGCTATTCTTAAAGACCAGGGTGGAGCTACTTGAGAAAAATTATCTCTTAATTTTTGAGGGCTTTGGTGCTTTGTTTAAGGCAGTAAAAATAGAAACCTCTTTTAAAAAATTAAAAAGTTCCAAGAATACAGCTGGCTCTACTTTTGTATACTCACAGCTATTTGAGTTGAACTTTACTGGCTATTCCTTTGTTTTCTTCAGGCCATCAGGTATATGTGTCTAAATTACCTGAATTTTTTAAATAAAAAGGAGATTCAAGGGCTGGAGATATAGCTCAGTGGCACAGTGCCTGCCTGACAAGTGTGAGGTTGTGAGTTTGATTCTCTTCTCGGTACCAAAAACCAAACCAAAACAAAACAAAACAAACAAACAAGAACCAAAGAGACAAAAAAATGAGGCGATCCAACCTAGTTCAAAAGAAAAGAAGGAGGAGGCTCGTATACTTCCTAAAATTGGAGGCTTAGTGCCTATGTACAAGGGTGAGACTAGTGACCATGAAGCCAGTTGAAAAAGTTAAAAAAAAAAAAGGGAGGGGGGCAAGCATGGCAAAACTACACGAACAACTTAAAATAAATGTCCTACAAACATGACCCAATCCCTTCAGCCAATCCATGTGATGAACCAAAATGGCTGATCCATGTGACTCTCATGATGAACCAAAATGGCTGCCAGTCATGGTGGGAAGGTGGACTAGGATGAAACAAGATCTGGAGACCTTAAGCACAAAATGCGTAAACAGGGTAAGCAGCTATTTAAGCAGGAGGCCAACTTACCAATAGCTAGTTTTTCCAAGGGTAAGAAAGTTGAGCAAAGTATCATAGCAAACAGAAACATAAAGACAGAAAGACAGACTAAACTCTAGGTTGCACACATGGAACCTGAATGATATGACTGAGTTAATAACAGACTCTTTGGCAGCCCTTTACTGACTTGTATCCAAAATGAGTGTCCAAAAATGGGAAAAAGAAGAAAAAGGGAGTAATTTGAGGTGGGCCTGTGGGCCTCTTATGCAGAGGCCATGCATTCCCACCTCCCACATGGTGGGAAAGGTAGGAAACTGTTCCCACCCCCATGAGAAAGTGCTTAAGTTCCCCAGCCTAGGGGAGGTGGGAGGGGAGAACTTTCTCAGTGGTGGATTTTAGAAACAAAAAAACATGCCAAAAAATGTCCTTACCTGCTCCTGCCTGGCTTGCCAAATATGTTACTGAATTCTGGAAAGAAAAAGAAACAGGCTTTGTAGAATAAGTTTTGGCCTAGTAAGAGTAGTAAAACAAGTTCAGGTCGAGAGTAGGTTACTCTGAGAGAACAGTCCCCAGAGAGCTCAGTGTTGACTGTCCTATTTCTGTCACCCACTCCTCACTCAGGTGGGTCAAGTCTAGGCCACCAGAAGTCTCTGTGCAAGAATTTGGGAACTGTTTAAGTGCATGTGTTGTGGGATTTTTGTAATTAACAGGTCTCGCTTATTTCCTCAGCCAGTCTGCTGTGCTTTACTGTCCTGCCTCAGGGTCTTGTTGTCTGGAATGGTAATAGGTCCTCCCAGGTGTTAGAATGCGGTGTGTGATGGGTAAGGAATTTGTGGGGTGTCTTTTTCAAGGAAGGATCAACTGGGAGTCTTCACAAACCCCATACCCTGCCATCTCTTCGGAGGTAGGAATGTCAGACTGAGGCAAAAGAAGGTGGTTTGCGGGAGGCTATAAAAGAAACTGTCTGGTGAGGCTTCCTGCCTATTTGTACCCAGAAGAAGCTGTGCTCCAAGCTGTAGAGTGGCAGCTTGGGACCCCTGGCAAGCCACTGGGTCTCTCTGCCCTAGTTTTCTACTGTGGTAAAGGAGTTGATGTAAAGAGCCTGCAGAATGTCTTACAGCACTAACATTCTTTGATTTAATTAGGGATTTTATTTTGAACAGGGCCGGGGGTTATTCAATTTTGTTCAGCAATTTAACATACACATATATTTTCCTTTTGATGTAAGAGCTAGTTAGGTCATGAGCTTGGGATTTTTTTGTACTCCATCAGCACCCGGGCATCAGTAGGCGTTTAAATTTGAGGCCCCCAAGCAGAAACTTCAGAAAGGGCCTCTCCTACCTCTTGTTAATTACAAAATAAACAGATCTCAGTGGGCAGGGACCCTTTTCTTTCACAACAAGAGCCTCTGCTCTGTGCACCACCAGTGCAAAGAGCATTTTCAGATACAGTGGTACCTTGCTTCTCAAATTTAATTGGTTCCACAATTTTGGAAAAGATGGCTACGTTTGTGTTTGTGCAGGAAAGATGGCCATAGTTGTATTAGTCATCTGATGTAGACTTGGCAAACGAAACCAAAATTTGGCCAAACGCTTTTGTTTGCGAACCAAATTGCTTTCATGAACTGAGACACCGCTGTACTGCATGCCGAGCTGGTTCCCTGGAAAAGGCCTTCTTCCCTCAGCCCACGGATTTAAGGCTCAGACTCCTCCTTTGGCCCCCTCAGAGCTAGTGACTCACTAGTCCCTCCCTCCACCTCGCCTTTAGCCTCCAGATATCTCCATTTGCACGCTAATAAGTTGCATGTACATATGTTTGAACAGTTGTCAGGCTTGTCTGCCCTTCAAACTGTGCTTTGGTTTAAAACAAACAACAACAGAGGAGGGGAATGAATGAGGACATTTCAGTTGTGCTTGCAGGTGGTGTTGTTTTGACCTTGACAGTCAGTTTCAAAAGACCTGTCAAGCACCTTTGTATGCTTCTGGGCACACCCACCTGGAAGATATTACACTCCTAAGCTTTATGTGCCCCAGCAGGCAGGCACCGGGTCCCTGGATTTTGTTTTCATTGATGGAGGGTTAATGCATGCATGGCAGGCCTTTACTGAGAGGGCCCCAGCTCCAAATGCTGTTTTCATTTAATTCTGATTTCTCTTGGCCTTCCCCTCACTTCCCCCAACCCCCACCCCCTTTCCCTTCACTCCCCTTCAGCCCTCCCTGCTCTATCCCCTCCCCCTCTGTTTGGCTTCAAACCATTTCTTCCTGGCTTGGATACCTCCTCACAGAGCTGCAAGCAGTCAGAAAATTATGGGCCCCAGATCTCGGCAGAGTGCCCCTACTTGTAGGAACCTCAGGCACGGTTCCGAGGAAACTGCACAAAATCCTTGTGTCTGTCAGCTGTAGGCCAGTTTCAAGTTATTGAAGGATACAGATGAACCTCTTTATCCAGGAGATGGCTCTTCCTCGCCATTCACGTACAAGGCCCCAATCTGTTGAAGGAGATCTGTGTTACATTTCTAAAGGTAGAGAGATGAGGGAGAGGGTCCTTTGTTCTCACGACTAAATGTCCATCTTCTCATTCTGTAATTCTTTCTTCAGCGTGGTAAGGACAGAGGTTGGGGTCTAGATATTTACCTCACTAGTGGGTACCACCACTGAGAGTGAGCTTACAGGTGTGTGAAGGACACGGTCCACCCTGGTCCCTTAGGTGTCTTGCTGAAATGTGACTTAGTACCTGTAGGGTGGGATGGGATAAATCAGTGCTTGTCAACAAGTTCTACCCAGAGCCAGGACACTTCCCCAGGCCATGGCAGGGTACCCCACTGTCTCCCTCCAAGAGACTCAGCCACTTACTCTTGGTGCCTCTCTGTTCCAGGAGCATCTCTGCAGTGGAATCTTCATAATAACTTCCAGCACAAGTCCCTCCCTGGGACTTAGCACATACATCAGTGAAGACGGAGGAGGCTGGGAAGTGTGTGGTGTGAGAGGGGAGCCCGGTCTCAGACGACACAGTAGGAGAAGCAGAAATAAAGGAGAGAAGTGGTGTTCACTTGTGTGCCCTGCTCTTCCCACGGAGCTTGGCGCATTCAAATAAGGGCTCTATTTGGTCCACACTGGTTGAGTTGGGTTCTGCTGTGTGCACCCACAGCCCTGACTAATTTAAAAGGGGCTCTGTCTTGCTTCTACACACAAAAGCCTCAGTTAGATTTTAGGATTGAGAAAGGGAGTCAGTAAGCCAGTCAATGCCTGGATTCTTTCCTTTCTTGCTTTCAGATTCTTTAATTCTTTCTGGCCTTCAGATTCTTCAGATTCTTTAAGATACCACCTGACTTTAACGCTTTGTAGTTTTGGGATATAGTTTTATTTTCTGAAAAACTACTTCCTCTTAGGTAATCCACACAAACAAACCCAGGTCCTTCCGTGATCCAACTGCCACCAACTCCCTGCAGCTTTCCAATCAAGTGCTGTCCTGGCTCCTGGCTTTCACCAGTTTGTGCTGATACGTGGAATCTCTGCTACTCAGAGAAGCTTCTCTGCTCCGTGCCTGACACGTGTTCCGTCCACCAGACGGGGCAGGCTCTGCTTTTTGCTCGGCTGAGGAATTTATCACGTGGGGTGATGAGTCCCGGGTGTTGACAGGCAGATCAGGGCCGAGGCTTCTGTAACTATTGGCCCTGAGCTACAGGGCAAGTGGATCCTAATGATAGGTTGTTTGCTAGAGCAGAGTGGTAAAAACACGCAGACCCGCTCCCAGTCGTGAGCTCAGCAAGGGCAAGCTCCAGGCAACCGAGCCCTCTTGTATCCTATACTCTATGGGCTACAGGCTGAAATAATGGAAAAAGCTGATTCGGAGTCAGAGAGACCAGTGCCAGCCCAATGAGTGTGGAAGTGCAGGTCCGTAGTCCCTGCACTGGGGAGGCTGAGGCAGGATTATAGATTGGAGCCCTCAGCATTTATTGACCTTAGTGAGACCTTGTCTCGAAATGGGGGGCGGGGGTGGGCAGGAGATGTAGCTCCAGCTACATCTTTGTAGCTAAAAATGCAAAGGGCCCAGAAATCTCCAACTTATCCCCCTACCCCCTAAAAGAGACCAGTGCCAGTCCCAGCTCTGCTAGTGACTGCTGTGAAACATTTGTCAGATGCTCGCCTATAAACTGCCACGGCCCCATCCCTGAGATTCCGAGGTGCAGTGGATATGATCACGTGCAGATGCCTGGTACATGTTAGGGCCTTAGCAAATATTGGTTCTTTGTTCCAGTAGGTCTACAGAAATTTGAGGTTTTGTGAGTCAAAACCCGTGAGATTTGTTGCTTGTTACTGTGAATCACTAACTCCGCAGTCCCTGACAACTCAGAATACCTGTGATTCCCTAAAATAATAGCTCCAGGAAGAAAATCTACATGTGTCATAAATTATCGCGGTAGTAGGACAACTTGGAAGGTTTATTACAAAGAGTCGTTGAGGCCAGATTCCTTCAATTCTACAAGAAAGAATTAATTCACTAAGGAGCAATTTAGAGTAGTATGTACAATTTTGTTAAGTCTTCCTTCAAGGCTCTAACTTGAACTTTAATAGTTTTAATGTGCATATTAACTTTTCATCCCAAGAAAAAAAAGATAAAGTAGAATAAAACCACTAGTATTTTTTGGCTCAGATCAAAAATGTACTTCTTAGCTCCCTTTTCACATTTAAAAGCACACACCAAAAAGAAACCTTGTGCCTGACCTTTACGGATGTGGGACTCCACTGGACCATATGAGCCCCGTCTATTTGCCTGGGCTTCCGGTCCTCCTGGGTTTTCTAGTCCCACCAGTTACACAAAGCTGTGTCCTTGACCGCTTTTCTTCTCACTTTTGGATCAGAGATGAAGCCCCGTCCGCTCTTGAAGCAGCTGTCTCTGATCTGTTCTATTATCAGAGCCATTATCTGACCCATGTTCCCATGGACCATGTGATGGAAACTTCCAACAGAACCCTGTGTCACACCACACCTACTCTGCTGAGTGGAGCTAGAGAGGCCGGGAGCAAGCCCTGTGCCGGGGTCACCTCCTCCTGCCTGCTGCTCTTCCTCTAAGCTCCAGTCCCACTGCAGTTCTGTGAGCCCCAGGCTTCTGCCTTGACTGAGATAATCCAATAGGCCAGAATGAGAAGGGCTTAAGACATTTTTTTACAAAAAGAATTTTAATTTTGCAAAAGGATCTTTAGTGCTTTTTTGTTTGCCTTCTTTTTTCTGTTTTTGTTCCCTTCCTCTTTCCCATTTGCCTTATTCGTCTTATTCTTTAAGTGTTTTCAGGAGGTTTTTGTTTTCTTCATGCAGATGCAACTCAGTAAGACGAGATAGATTATTATCCTTCTTCCCTCTTCAGAAGCCAAATGCAGGCACAGTGCACACTCTGTTTCTCGCTGTGATCTGGCACTTAAAAGTGTGTTCTGGATTTCTTTCTGTTATTAGGCTTTAAACAGTTTTCTCATTATTTTTTCTTTAGCTGGATAGTGTTTTATTGCGTGGGTATTCTCAGTGTACTTTTTTGAAATATGGATCTTGGAGGTTTTCCAGGATTTTATGGTGTAAACACTGCTGCCCTGAGTGCCTGATGCGTCTTAGAGACAGTGAACACACAAAGATTTCAGTAATATGGGCGAAGCAGGGAAGCGTCAGTGTCTTTCATCAGTGTGTAGTAACTAGAGGTGGAACCACATGAAATTTCTCTTTTGGGAAGTTTCAAAAGCAATTAAATGCCAGCATTTTAGGTTGTTCACTAAGGCTTGGAGAAACTCCCATATGTTAAAGCAGGGATGGAAATAAGAATAATGAGTCTCTCACCCCAAATCTCACGTGTCACTATAGAGATGTTGTTTTTATTTAGTAAACCAGGGAGAAGCCATGATGACTCTTTTTCAGCAGCTTGTATTGATCTTGTCCTTCAGGTTTCATTGCTTTTAACAGCTGTAAAGTTGATTCATCCTATTCTCATTAACTTTGGAGATTTCAAGAGAACTTCTAACTGGGCATTTTGGTGCACACCTATAATCCCAGCACTTGGGAAGCTGAGGCAGGAGATTTGCAGTGTGTTTGAGGCCAGCCTGAGCTACACAGACCCTGTCTCAAAAAGAAAATAAAAAGAGCGAGCTTCTTTTTAAAAATAAACCCATGTATTTGACATTTTAAAATAGATATAAGAAATGCTACTTATTTTTCTGGTTCGAAAAAAACTAGATTGTACTTACACTATTTTGGGTGCTGATTGTGCTTATGGAGGTGGCACCCAGGTGCCAGTGCATAGAACTGATTGGTGTGGGGACCTGCTTCCGGGCTTCAGTCCAGAGGTGAGAGCAGGTGAGGGTACCGGACCTCGGCTAAGGGACCAAATTCTAGTCTTACAAGATGAGAAAAATACTCTCTAACAACACTGAAAAAAAAAAAATGAAAGGGAAGGCTAATGGTATCTCTCTCTCGCTCTCTTTTTTTAAAATGAGGATGTTGAGAGGAGTCTTTGATGGTTTTAAACTTCAGACTTGGGTGGAAGTCTAGGCGTGATCAGAATACAGCAAAAAATGGAATGAAATGCCAGAAAGGGAAGTGGAAAATAGTGGGTTATGGAAACAACTAAATGTGTCTGAATTTCCAGGCTCCTCAATGAATTAATGGGCTGAGCTGGGGTCGAGTGACAAAAACGTTTTTAACAGACTCAGTTGGATATCCGTAGACTGCCACCACCCACCCCTGTCCACCCAGAGCTCAATTTTAAATAGTAGCTAAACCTAAGCCGCTACCCCATTATGGTTTCACGTTGGCCAGACTAATCTAATTTTTTTCAGTGACATCAATGGGAAGGAGGCAAGAGATGTGATTTATCTCAACCTTAACAAGGCGTGACACGAAAGAACAAATTCAGAAAATGTTTCCTACCAGCATAGCAAATTATTTTTTTGTATCTCTAGAGAGTAACCATCTTTGTGAATACAAATCAGGGTCAAACGTAGGCCTCCTTCTGTGTGTGCAAACACACACACACACACACACACACACACGGGCGCACACGGACACACACGGACACACACACGGCCTGCTGATCGCCCTTGTGGTTGTTTGCTATAGACACACAGAGAATACAGTGATCTCCACAGTGGTTTGGCAGGGCACTCATCCCGTAGAGGAAGCCAAACAAAGAGACCCAGAGAGCAGAGGGCGGCGGGGTGGGGGGCAGCTTGTCATTTGTGCAGCTCCCTCTCCCCTCCAGGACTTCTGACCCTCTAAGGATGTGATGATCTTGTTAGCAGCTGCAGCAGCAGCTGGAGGGTCACTTCTGTTGTGCTTTCAAATGATGCCTAATTCCATGTGAAATAGACTTGTGCTTGTCTAGTCTCTAACACCGAGGGAAATGACTCTTCGGAAAGAGAAATTTAAAAGAACTTTTTAATGGCTCACTCTTCTCTTGCTGCAACAAAATCCCTTCCTGCACAGCCTAATTCCAGCAGCAGAATCACTGATTACCCCACAGCGAATGGTGCGCTCTTGTTTATTTGCTTCTTTACGAAACCTTCCAGCCTTTACTTTTTCTTGGCTAGGTAATTCCTGCAGTTTTGGGTTCTTTTTTATAGCTTTCATTTTCCTATTTATCTCAGTGGCTTTCTGTTCAATCATTTTCTAATGCTCTCAAAACCAGACATCGCTAGCTAGCAAGTTGTCTCCACACCTGATTGCAGGAACCATTAGATTAAGCTCTCACCTCTGGCACTGTGCTAAATACCTTTCATGTCTTAGCTCCTTTAGGCCTTATAATCTTAACAGGGTAGAAGCCACTGTTGTGGCATTTCGCAGATGAGGAAACTGAGCAAGGGGCCATTCTGTGTGTCACCCATCTCCTATGCAGCACAGTGGAAAGTGTCCCCAGGTTGTCTCTGCCGTGGAGCCTGCAGTCTGAACCACGCATGCCTGGTGCCATGATCTCATTCGCCTAACCACTGCTCTGGGCAGCTGACTTGCTTTCCACTTAGAGATCATTACAGTGCTATACCATTTTACTGCTTCACGGGCACATGGTTCGTTATTCCTTCCCTCAGACTGGTCTGCGTGTGTTCCTGGAAATTCATTTTATTGAAGTACTTTTCTAAGTTCTTTGAGTCTCATTGAATTCTAATTCAGCTTTTTCTGGCTTGATTCTCTGGAAGATCTAATGAGGTCTCTCGACTGGTGAGCCCTTAGGGGGTTTTAGGCCAGTGCCCTCTGCGATGCACCCCTCCCACTCTTTCCAGGGCTCTCCCCCAGGTCTCCATGTCAGACTGAATAGATAGATGGAGGTGTGGAGTGAGCAACAAATTTGAAGGATGCAACAGAATTTCACAATAACTTCAGCACTACAAAAACTTAACCTAGAGTTTGGTTTAACTCCAGGGTAATCATGTATTCATTTTTAAATTCTTATTTTATTTTTATTAGTACATACTTGTAGTATACGATGTTTACATTCCTGGCAGGCAGTTGGTGTGTGTGCATAACACATCTTTATTACTTTTCCATCTTACTTTTTTCCCCTCCCTTCCTTGTCCCCTTCCTCCATCCCTTGATCCCCTTCCCCTTTGAGAATGACCTACTTCCTTACTTCCCATTATCTTTCTTTAATTTTGCTCTTTATTTTTACTCTAGGATTCTCTAGGATACCCTAAACCATGTGATGTTTAGGCTTGTGTTTCTGATTTATTTCACTTAACATTGTGCTCTCAAAGTGCATTCATTTTCCCACAAATGACTCAAGTTTATCCTTCTTTATGGCAGAGTAGTACTCCAGCATGTATAAATACCATATTTTTGTTTTCCATTCATCTATTGGTGGATATACAAGCTGCTCTTAAAATTTAGCTATCATGAATTGTGGTCTATATGAGTATGTATGTATCACAGTAAAATGACATCGTTAACTCTTTCGGGAAGATTCCTAAAGGATAATAACTGGATCAGATGGAATTTCTATTTTTAGCTTTTTTGAGGAATCTCCTTATAGATTTCCATAATGGTTTCACTAGTTTACATTCCCACCAACAATGTAGAAAGGTTTCTTTTTTTCCCCAGCCTTGCCAGCATTTGCTATTATTTGATTTCCCTCCCTCCCTTCCTTTCTTTCCTTCCTTCTGTTTTTGGAGACAGGGTCTTGCTTTGTCATGCAAGCTGGCCTTGAACTTACTTATGTATCCCAGTTTGGCCATGAACCTAGAAGCCATCTTCCTGCCTCAGCCTCCTAAATCCTGGGATTGCAGGTGCATACAACTACGCCTAGTTTGTTTGACTTCTTGATGATGGCCATTCTTTCTGGGCTGAGATAGAAACCCTGTATTGTTTTAATTTGCATTTCTGTAATGCAAATTAGATGATCTTGAGCACTTCTTCAGTATCCATTTGTACTTCTGAGAGGTGTCTATTCATTTCACTTACCCATTTTTGATGGTTTTTTTTAATTTGGGGGAGCTCTAATTGTTTGGGTTCTTCAGATATTCTAGATATTAGTCCTCTGTCTGAGGAGTAGTTGACAAAATTAGTTTTTCTATCCTGTGGGTTTTCTTTTGTTATATTTGCGTTGTTGTCCCTGAGATCCGCTAACAAGATGTCTGCGTGAGGAAGCTGTACCTTTGGAACAGAAGTACAGGCTATGACAGATACTCAGACAACACTGAACCTTTTGTTACCCAGGCTCTGACGTGGAGATGAGCCTCTGTTGCTTTTTTCCTGAGTATAAGAAAGAATGGTTGTAGGAATAGGTAGCTATGAGAGTGAACATTATTTTACTTTTTACCAAAGACATCTAGTGTGACATCTTCATGTATGAATACCAGTTTAATCAGAGGAAGATTAGAAAGGAATCATTATAACTAAAAGTTAAAAAAAATACTCTTTCACAGCATATTTTTTTAGGAGTTACAAAAAAAAATCAATACCTCAGAATCTGAAGCCCCCCAAAAGAGGATTTCAAGTGTCTTTGTGCTTTAGCGCTTGTATTTATTTATTTATTGAGACAGGGTCTCACTATGTAGTTCAAGTTGGCCCAGAACTCACTATGTAGCCCCAGCTGACCTCAAATCACAGCGATCCTCCTGTCTCAGCCTCCCAAGTGCTGGGATTACAGTTGTGTGCCACCATGCCTGGTTAGCTTTTCTTTCCTTCTCTTTTTCTGGTTTCTTTTTTGCTCTGGAGCATTGTGGCCCCTTCTTAGGTACCCAAAGATGTCAGAATCCCCAGTCAGCTGAGGATGGTCTCCTAAGAATCACTTGAAACTATAATGGTCATTGTAAGACTAGCTTGAAATGTACCATATTCATCAACTCTGGTATTTAGAAGAACTACTGGGAATATTCCCTGATCTTCAGGTGGAGCCAACAAAGAGAAACTTTCTGCTCGTCCATGTATTTGTCAAATTTGGCTCAAAACAAGATCTCAAGGATAGAATACAGTATTTTTTTCAGGTGACTGCATAGCTCAGTTAATCTATAAACTATGAGAGAATTTTTATTGAGAATGATTGCAAAAGGGTGAAATCAGGACCTCATGGCCCAAGCAAGGAAAAGTTTCCTGATTCAGGAGCAAAGGCACGAAATTCCTGCGACTTGAATTTTGTGTCTCCTTAAGGAAATTATGGTGCATCCTCCTACGCTGCTAGAGGGAAGCAAGTAGAGAAAGTAGCTGTTCCTTTACACTTCTTTTTCCTCGTTCAGTTTTGCTGTCTAGTTTTTCATAAAGCCACTCCCAAGTCTCAAAAATACAACTGCTTCCCATTTGGTAACCTTTTTTTTTTTTTTTTTTTCCATTTGGCAACAGCATTTTCCTGTGTTTTTAATGGCACCAAAATTAACATGGCTGTTTTTATTTAACAGGAACAACTTCAAGTTTTATATTACACACCCAGCCAAAGAATCTTTGATTTCGCCCTGGCGTTTCCCAGGATATTAGCACGGCTTTGAAAGCAGGGCTGTGGAGCTGCCGTTAGGAAGCCTGCTGGGGCAGCGTGGCAGATTGAGGAGAGAGAAATGAGGGAGAAGGGAAGGGAAATCGGCCTCCCCCAGGTTACTATTTTTAAAGTTTGCTTGCCTACTGAATAGCTCGGTTTACAAATCCCCCTGGATATCGTTTTGACCTTCCCAGTTTTCTTTCCTGTTGACAGCATGACGGAGGCGTCGTGGGAGCCCAGCCATTTGTCCCGTCGTTTTTGCAGCACAGACTCTTCCCGGAGCCCCTTCCCTCCCCGGGGAGGAGAAGCCCACACTGTAGAAGGCATTTTGTGGGGGCCAGCCAAGCCTAGGATTTCTTAGGTGGGATCTCAGATCCCAATTAGAAACACTCCAGGAAACACACATCGTTATTTGTTAAACAAATAGTCTTGGGGGAGCCTTGGCGGAGGAGCGGGCTTATTTTAAATAAGTGCGGTAAACATTACCTTCAGCGCAGGGCCCTGCTGCCACTTTGAAGCCCGGCTCTTTTAAGCCTGGAAGTTGCAGTGTGCTTTTGTCCTTGGCTGGAGTTCTAGAGAATGTTGTTTCCTCTAGTAATTGGAGAGTTAATGGGGTTCTTTGTGATGCTACTGTGGAAGACAGACTGTGTTTTATTCGATTCAGGGACTGTAATTAAGGTGGCGCCCACGGCGTGGCGAGAGTTAAGGTCGCTTCAGCTTTTCCAATATAAACTCATATTTCAGGGGTTTATAACTTGCTGTAAAAAGTTGCTTCTAGCTACAGACCTGGCATACACGGTGTCAGCCTAGGAATAACCTTTACTTTTTAAACAGTCTTTTTTAAAAGAGAATAATTAAAAATTCAGCTTAAAAAAATTCGGTTTAGCTGTTCATAACTTGTTAAGTTACAGGATGTGAGGAAGTAATAATAGCTGAGTTTTTTGGGGACACAAAATTATGACTCATATTTTTAAAAATGTGGACAATGTTATTAGATTTTTTTTTAATGTCTTCAAAGGAAAGTACAACAGAATGTCTGTGAAAGTGACTTTAAAAGGGTATTAGTACAGTTTCCCTCATGGCCACAGACAGGACACTAGCACATACCCACCTTAATAACAGGGGAAGAAACTCCCAACCTACTAGATGTCTGGTATGAGTTTGTGTTCTCCAAAATCGAAGAATGAATGTTAGGAACAATGGATATTAAGAGCAGACTATATTTATTGAGAGAAAGAAAGCTTCTGTCCAAGAGAGAGGCGGAAGGGGTCCTGAGTGGGTTGCCGAGGATCCTGTCTTTTCCAGGGATTTTTATAGAGCAAAACCACAAGGAGAGAGGCAGGTTCAAGGTGGGGAAAATGGGACCCTGCAAGCTGGGCATGAGGAGGGACAGAACTATGGTCAACCAGCCAGATTACAAGTATAATTGTTCAGGTGAGATTGATTAAGTCGGGATCAAATGGGGAGGCACCTAGCAAACAGGCATGAATACCGAGTCGGGTCTTTGCTGGTAAGGGGTTGAATTAATGCCTCCTTCTGGCTTTCTCAAGGTGATTGATACCTATTTAGATTATCAATCCCTGGTGTTCATGCTTAGAGTGTAGCTGCATTTGTTTTGTCTTTTGTCTTAAGATCAGCCCGCAGTGGAGGTGTCCGTTTCCTCCAAGGTTGCAAGGTTTCTGGTCTTCTGCACTGGCTCCTTTGAGGGCCCAGCCCTACCTGCCTGCCTATAATATTTCTATGTAACTCAGCTACGTGTAACACCCTATCCTTCCAAGACATGAGCTTCCCGTGTGACTGTTGGCAAAACTGTTTGTACCTGTGGGTTTCAAGTGCATTGTCATGAAACTCCTGGCCAAGGAGTACAGAGCAGCCTGTCCACAGATGGACGTGAGGCCAGCTCCAGTCCTGAAGCCATGGCTACTCTCCCACCCCATGAGGCTTTAGCCTTCTGGGCTCTCTGTGTTGGGACGCAGAGCATAGCCCAGGTGCAGAGCTGTTGGAGGCCTACTGGGGACCAGGGGAGCCTTCTCCTAACCTTTGCTCCGTGTCCCTTCTAGTCCACTTTAGCGGGGAAGGTGAGGGCGGAGCTTGCCTTTCTAAGAGCATCTCTTCAGTGGCATTTGTTGTAGCAAGTTGCTTTAGGTGGGACTGTTTTGGAAGATGCTTCGAAATGGGTGTGGCATACATTCCTAGGTGACTCAAAAGTTCTTCAAGTAAAACTTGTATATTTTAAGTCTTTAGCCTTGCAGTTTTCCCTCCAGCTGTTCTTTCTGCCAGCTGGGATCTGCACTGGTGCTGTGTGATGATGCTGGTAGTGGTTGTGATGGGAAAGGAGAGAGAGATGTTTGTCATGGTGATGGTATCAGTGCCCTTGGTAGTGAAGGTGGTAATGGGCACAGTGGGTGTGAGGTGAGTGACATTGGTCACAGGTGGTGGTAGCAACAGTGTAACTTACAGGTTTCTGAACTGACTGTTTTCAGAAAGCAGCAGCTTGGGGAATTCCCATTGTCTTGTCTCTACACAAAGTATGCCCAGTGGAGCTTAAAACTGGTTTTACTGGATCTTGCCTGTGGGTGTGCTGCATTTGGGTTGGAGAAGAGATTTGTCCCTTTTCAGAGGCAGGTTTCCATTCTAGAGCTAGGGGACAACTTTTCTTTCTGTGGTTCCAGGTGAGGAGCAAGGGACTTGGTGACCTGAGCTCTGGAACTTCATCAACTGGGACAGCGGGATGTATCTGGTGTCTCTGTGGGGTCCCAGGAGCCATGCCATAGGCTCTACCTGTGTGAGATCGGTAGGGCTTTCCAACAGCTCTGTAAAATATATTTTATTATCTTGGTTGCATAGAGTATGAAAGTGAGTCTTGGCTTCTGATTACCAAAACTCAGATTTGAAAACATTGACCCATGCAATTTCAAGCCCTTTACTTTTCCTCCATTGCTGTACTAGATAGTGAATTGAGTGCTCTTAGGACATTGTAGGATGTTTCTTATCTTTAGGTGAGGTATGGGAAAAATTATTAAGAGAATATTCCATATTTGGTTTTCATCTCTCACTTGGCGTGGGCAAGAGACTGTCGTTCCCCTTACATATTTTCTTACAGTGGTAGTGTACTCAGATGACCCTTTTAAAATTCCTATGGGAACTGTTGGAGGCTCTTCCCACATGTTTTCAAGGCTGGAACTGTAGAGTGCTCTTTTCCTGACCTGGCTGGTCCTTGGCCAAATAGGACATTGAGCAAGCCAGAAACCAGGCCCCAACAGAAAAAAGCAAACAGAGATAAATATTTATCCTCATCCCAGTGGGATCCCTAGGTTTTCAGGATCAAAGGCCTACTTGGTGTGTGTGCCTGTCCTTAAGCCTTGGATGGGTATACCAAAGCAGGCGACTTGTAGCATAGCAAAGACTCTGTGGTACCCAGGCTCTTTAATCCTCAAACAAATTCTCCACTGATAAAAAGAAGAAAGAAAAAAGATAGAAAAGGAAGAAGGGGAAATTGCTTGATTCTCACTTATAAAAAAGTAAGTTGTATTTTTTTTTAAATAAAAGGGAAAACAGAAGTAGGATCTAAAGAGAATGGAAAGATGAGAAGAAAGGAGAAAGAAGTGGCCCAAAAATAAAGCAAGAAAAAGAAGAATGCAAAGGAGTGTCTGTGGGGTTGGTACCAGAGAATATTTTTATAGTGGATTGGGGTGGATAGTGTGAAAGTTGTTTTATTCCTCCCATGTTGCCTTTCCACTTTCCTGATCGTGACCTTTGAAGCACAATTTTGGGGGAGGTGAGTGAAATCCAAATATCTATTTTTTTCCTAAATTGCTTGTGCCTTTGATGTCATAACTAAGCATCCATTACTTAACCTAAAGTCACAAAGATTTTCACCTGTGTTTTCTTGTAAGAGCTTACCTCTTACATTTAGATCTTTGGTCATTTTTAATTGATTTTTGTGCGGTGAAAGGCAGAGCTCTTTTGCATGCAGATAGCCACTTGTCTCAGATTTTTATTTCTGAATTCAACGAATATGTGTGATGCGTCTGTTATGTACTAGGGTATGTGCTGAATGCCAAGGATAAGACAGTCGAGAAAACACTCATCGTGAATATTTCAGAACCTGGGAGGGAGGTGAAGAAGAAATTTGGGGAGTAAGGTCCATTTTTGAAGGAATTAGACTCTTGCTCAGAGATTATCAAAGTGTAATGTAAAGAAACCAACATTAGAATTACCTATGTTGCTCATTTAAAATACATAGTATACAAATACTATATATTAATATGTATTTCTTATATAATTAAAGTATAAGAATCACTGCTTTATATATTGAAAGCTAGACCTGGTTATTTCCTCTTAGGTTATTATAAAATACTTGAATATCATGTATTTATCCCTTTCAATGTAAAAAAAAAAAAAACAGAGCTTTCCTGTGGCCTTCTTTTGGGATCCAAAGAAGTGAGACCATTATCTAGCCACATACCAGACTGCAGTTATAGAAGTCATTTTTCCAAAAGCCTGTTGATGAAGAAATGTTTTGGATGGGAAACATGATATATCTCTGGGAAAAAAAGTAAAAAAAGAACTGTTCCTTCATCCTAAATTGGATGCACTTCATAAAAGAGGCCAGGCCCAGTGTGCCAGGGCCCCGAGAGCTGGCTGCAGCTGCTCTCCCTGCTTTTGTCCTCCTGCTTATCCTGGCCATTGGTGGACATTGGATTGACTTGGGAGAATCCTTCTATACTTACACTTACGTTTCCTCCACTGTTTAGTCAATAAGTAGAGGAGGAACAAAGTGCTTTGACTCTTGGCGTTTGGAGCGCTTGTGTGGGTTAGATGCCATCTGACCTCACAGCTGCAGGGTATACAGGGGAGTCTGTAAAGAAAAACGGAATGACGCATCCACACTCGTCTGCATAATCCCAGAGGTTCACATATGTGTAATGGGAGAGTGACTGTATTTTAACTTCAAAAAGGGAAAACGGGCTGCTTCCAACCATGTGAAATAACTGGATGTAAGGCTGCTTTTGTATGTTCTCCAAGGAATTGAAGGGAGAAAGGTAATGATCATAAAAAGTGTTGAGTCTCATGAAAACATAGGTGAATTCTTCACCTGAAAGTGGAGAAAACTTGTTTCAAAACCCAGAACCAATAAAAGGAAAGATTGATACGTGAGACCCATAAATTCAAAAGACTTTTGCATATAAAAAAATAACCAAATGACTCATTGGGAAAAAAAATCTGCAGTTTATACCACACACAAATAAGGAGCTTTTAAAAACAGTGTAAGGAAAACAACAATCATATGGAAAAATGTACTGGAAATATGTACAAACAGTTCATAGGAAAAGAGATGCAAATGTCTCTAAACCCTGTGAAAAGATAGTCAACTTTGTTTATCATAGGTGAAATACAAATTAGTTTGCGTTGCTTGCCAGTTGGATTGGCAAAGATGCAAGAGTTTAACACCAAACTGTTGGTAGAGCTGCAGAGACGGGGGCCTCACATCCATGGAGCAGAGAATACAGAACCTAGCAAAATAAGGTAGGATTTTGACTCCAGGTTCCAGAATTTCATTGTACAGATGCATTAGCATAAATACACAGGTACTTAGTAGACGTAAAACTGCCAGTTTGGGCCAGTAAATAGAAACATACACAATGGAATGCTATGTGGTTACAAAAAGGAATATTTATTATCTCTAAGACAATGAGGTAGTCATGTAGTTGTTAGGGTGTATTGTCAGGCAAGAAAAGCAAGGTGGAGAAACAGTACAAGTATCTCCACTGGTATTTGGCAAAAACAATGGAGATATAAGTGTTAAAAATTTTTTAATGATAGTTACCTAAAGTAGAAGGAGTGGAAAAAGGTAGAACAGACAGGGTAGTAACCAGACTTCTCAGAACAGTGGAGGCAAGTAAATATTATACATAATTATACAGTGATTTATTTATTAATGAGAGTATTTCATTTATTTCATTTTTTGAGCTAGATTCTCGCTGTGTTCAGGCTGGTCTTGAACTCATTGTGTAACTTAGGCTGGCCTCAAACTCACAGCAGTCTATGGTAGTCCAAATACTGAATTTTTTTTTTTTGTACCTGGAATCGAACTCACAACCATGCGTGCTTGCCCGGCAGGCGCTTATGCCGCTGAGCTAAACCCCCGGCCAAATACTGAATATTGTATTCCAAATATTATGATCCCTTTTTCAGTCCACCTCACAATCCCAAAAGTTACATTTGTGACCCCATAGAAACATTATTGGAATCCCAGCGAGTTGACCCCAATCTATCACCTCTAAGGAAACCCATGGTGGAAGCAAAGACACTGAGACATATTCAAAGCTATCGGCAGCCGAGGGGTCCTAAGCCTGACCCAAGTGAGGATATACAAACAAAGGCCTCCTCCAGATCCTTTGATCCAAGGCCTCCCCCAGAATTTGTTGTCTCATGAGGAAGGAAGTGGTTCAAGGATCAGTGACAGGGAGGATGGCGGGGATTACGTGAGCCAAGTGAGCTGAGCTGGGCAGGTGGAGAGCAAGCGCCTCGGTAATGGCAGGGAGAGGGGTATGCAGAAGGTCCAATCTACGTGACTCGATTGGGATAGCGTCAGAACGGATTGCGGAGGCCGTTGCTTCAGTTTCTGATACGTAAACTTTTGTACCCTGGCGCATCATAGCCTCTTACTTTGAGGCTTGTATCAGTACTTCAGGTAGCCTTATTTACATCACTTAGAGACAGCTGAAAGGCCAAGGAAATAGCGTAGCCAACTCTGCACATACTAGTACGCGGAGACAGAACCCTGTTTAAATAATGTGGAGGTGATAGTTCTGCATTCCGGGAGAGCTGTCCACCTGATCTTCTACAGCAGTCCTCTTGTCTCAGCCTTTTGAGGGCTGGGATTATGTCCTGCCCCCCTCCAAATGATTTATATTTTAAGCAGCCCTCGAAGAAACAAGTAAACTTAAATATGTTTCCGAGTCGATGGCATAACACCAGAATAGCTATTCCAATGGAGGAGACACAGATGTAAAACCCATGAGGTTAGGTTATGTCAGAACTGTCCAGTCATGAATTTGAATGGCAAGGTTTCAGGTGTTGACGTAGTTAACCTTGAGAAAAAGCATTTCCTTTCTGTGGCAACCAAGAGGCTGAGGAAGAGTGTCCAATTCAGTAGCAGTGAGCATTCCTAACACTCAGTATGAGCTTTTAAATTATCATTTCTCACTTAAAGGAACTGACTTCTTGTAGAAATTCCTGTTTCCAAATTTGGGTAGGAAATGAACTACTTGTGCTTAGAATTTCCCGTCACACCAGAAAGCAAAGAAGCTACTGAGGATTGCTAGAGTTAGAGCCAAAGGACTCAGGGACCAAACTGAAAAGTTCCCTTGGGGACCATTTGACCATCAGCAGGGTAATATCTGCAATGGTTTGAAATGCATTAAATATGTTTAAATAAGTTCTTTCATAATAATAAAAATAAACTATGTCATTGGCCACCTTTTAAAGATACTGGGGAATTAATTCATTATTTTGGAAACTAATAAATAAGGAGAATGAAGCATTTAGTCTATCTTTCCTATACACACTGCATCTTAGCACAAATTAGCAGAGGGCTATCTCCTTATAGGAGAGCATATGAGTATTAATTTTTTGCTATCCCTAATTAATGAATGTAGGCAGTGATCATTTCGTACCTCCTAATGGGAGTACATAACACTT
>PVJX010033701.1:0-19478 GCA_004027295.1 Dolichotis patagonum | reverse complement strand
TTTGATATAATTGCATGTATATTTGAGTGGGTAAGATGGATGACCATATTGCTGTTTTTGTCAGATCGTGGAGCAGAACTGTTAACAGTCTCACTGTTTGAATGTCTACTTTACATGTTTTAACTTTGTAATTTGAACAACTATTTCCAAGAAGTCAGTATGTAATTTGTCAAGTAATAATTTCTTAGGTTTTTTTGTTTTTGTTCTTTTCCTTTTTTCCTTGGAATTCTGTATTGTTGCTATCCTTTATTCTGTTTTGTTTTGTTCTCTTTAAATAAAATTTTAAAATAACAGTAACTACAATGCAAAGTTCAAAAGTGATAAAAACAGATAGGAACAAATAAGTGTTACTGAAGATTAGCACAAGAAATCTATTACTCCAGCCAAGGGAGTCAAAGAAGACTAAACACATGAGGTGCTTTCTAACCGTGCAAACATTGACTCGATTACTTAGAATTGAGGCAAAGAAAAGTATGTATGAGAAACAGAAACTTCAGGTGGACAATAATGTTCATAAGTAGTAGAAACACAGAATGTAAGCAGGAAAGAGGCTATAAACAATTTAGTGTCATTCATGTACAGTGTATAAGAAAAGAACTACAAACATTTTTTTTCTGGAAAGCAAAGAGCAGTAGGATCAAATATGGCAAGGCCCAGAAGAGCAGGATAAAGAAGGGATTTAACTTAAATAGTAAATAGGGAATACTGATGTTCTCTGATTATAGGAGTGATATAATCATCACACTGTACTCAATGGAGGTCATTCTGCCAGGTGGGTAATGGACGGATTGTTGGTAAATTCTGTTTTGGAATCGTTTTGGATCCTGAGTCAGTCACTGCAGTAATCGTTCTCTAACCCCCTAGCTTTGTGTCGTCTACAAACCCAATCAGCATGCTACCTATGTCCGCATCTAAGTCATTAATAAAAGCAATTAATAATTCTACATCAATCCTTGTCAGCAAAACCGACAAGATATTTTATTGCAGTTTCAGGGCAGAGTAATTTCAGCCCTACTGCTCAGCTATCCCAAAGCATTCAGGCCTCCCAAATTACTCACAGCTATGAAAAAAAAAAAAAAATAACCAGACACCTCTAGATTTTTTCCAATTTGCCTGTGTATAAGCTGCTGAATTCCTGCAGTAACACTTGGAAGACAGTCTAATTAGTGTGATTGAGGACCTTAATTGATATTCCCAAGAGTAACTGGATCATGTCAGAGCCAGCAGCGTCAGGTCACCAAGGCAAAGCTCAGCTAAAGATAACCTTTGAGCAAACATAAGTCCAGGTTTAGTCTTTCCCTGTGATGAATTCAAATAAAGTAGATAGAAAGAAATATGTATGTGCAGGCTGATTTTGAGACAGGAAAGGTACCAATGTTGGTGGTAGACAGTTTGCTGGTCTGAGTCCTCGAGGAAGACGCTGGTTCTTTTAGCAGTATACTGCAGTCAGCTTTAGAACTGTAATACTATCAACAGTAATAGATTCTGTTTCTTTTTTTTAAGGTAGGGGGTGATGGATTAAAGATGGAGAAACTGTCAGAAAGCAAAGGAAACTACCTAGTAATGCACGCATAGGTCCACGGTGTTAGAATTACCATTCAGTTATTGAAGTGGTCAGATTTTGTCCTTGCTTCAAGTGACAGCAGCTTAACATAAAATTAATTCTTTGCATTATATATTTTATTTACTATATGATTATTTTTATACTCCCCTTTTGTATTGGTATTTCTCCATATTTAACATCACTGCTTTGCAGTGTGTGTACTTGAATGCTTACATTATCAAGCAAGAAGTTTCAATATGTACTTATTTCTGTGTAATTTGTAAAAATACTGATGAAGCACATTAATAACTATCCCTGTACATAGAACTTGCTATCATCTGGATTCTCTGCACTTCATAAATGCAAAGATTTTCTCCCCTCTGAGTTACCCTGAACACTGGATTTTCTCATCAGACCAGCAAGTGACAGAGTGACACTAGTTTGCTCTGCCCCAGAGTTGGTATTGCTCTGGATCACCATTTGTTCAACTTATTTCTGCACAGAGGCATTTCACCGAACCACAGGAATGGACTTCGTCCAATTCCCTGATTGCTTGTCTAACTCCATAGTCCTACAATAACTACTTCTCTAACTTCACCAGGTTAGGTGGGCTGGATCCTTCAGTCTGATGCTTGTCAGTTCTATTTCCCAGCAACGTTGTTTTGTGCCCTGTATACATGTCATGTATCCACGCAGCATGTATGGCTTGCTTTGTTTTTGCCATGACTGACAAATGCTCTTTGCTAGGATCTGCCCACTGAAAACTTGGCCATTAACAGTAAGCTGAAAACTCTATGGGGAAAACTCATCCTGTTAGCAAATCACTCCCTTGAACTGTCTATCTTGACCTCATTAATATTTTTCCACTTTTCTTCTTTAAATTACTGAAAATTTCAGGTTTTACATCAGCATCTACCTAAAATATAACAAATTTTTTAGGACATGCGTCAATTTAGTAATTAGCCATTCTAAAGAAACAGAATGTGTTCCTGTTTGCCTTTTAGAGTTCTCAAAATCTACATAACCCTTAGTAAGAAATCAGGAGGATATTCACCATCAATTTTTATGCATAGTTTTCGAATCATAAAAGGATCTTCATGCAGACTATTTCAGAATCCAGCATTTATCAACAAACAAAATTTTGACACAGTAACGTGGAAGGTTCCAATTCTGGTAAAAATGAAAGAAGCATATTCTATCATATCTTTCTCAGTTGAACACATCTATAAAACATGGGCATAAAAGAGTAGTGCAACTTTTTGAGAACTCTAAAAAGCAAATAATAGTATGCTCCTTTTAACTAAGGAGAAAACGTTCACCTTGATAGGTCATATCATATGCCACAAATTAAGTCATAACAAATTTAAAGAAATTGAGAGTATGTACTCTAATCACAGAGTTGAGGCAAACATAACAAACAGAAAGATTAGAGAAAACAATTCTCTAAACACTTCAAAAGTAATGTTAAATGACCCATGGATCCAAAGGAGAGGTCCAAAGGAATTTGAAAAAAAAATTGAATGGGTTAAAAATGAACATATAAGGCTGGGGATATAGCTTGGTGGCATAGGTGCCTACCTGGCAAGCATGAGATCATGAGTTCAATCCTCGGTACTAAAAAAATAAAAAATAAAATAAAAATGAACATATAGCACAACAAAGGTGTTCTGAGAGGATAATTCTCTGCATTAGAGGCTTATATTTGAAAAGAATAATCTCAAATCAATAACCTAAACTTCCACTTTAAGAAGATGGAAAAAGAGGAGAATAAATGAACCAACAAGGGAAGGAGGAAATAGTGCATTGATACAGCTACCTTTAAAATAAAAATAATAAAGAAAACTACATATGAAACTACATCTAGCCAGATGAGTGAAGAAGGAAAACATATGTGTAGCACTAATTACAGGACTAGAAAAGGAGAAGCCACTACTGATCACAGAGACATTAAGCCTATTTCAAGGAAATTCCACAAACTCGAGGCACATAAATTCCACAACTTAAATAAAATAGACCGGTATCTACAAAATTACAAACTGCCAAAGCTCAACTGATGTGAAATACCCTACATTTTTTAATACTTCTTAAGAAATTGAAATATATTTATCCTATAGTTTGCAGAGCAGCACACAGCCTGGCTAACACCTAGATTTTGACCTTGACCACCCTGAGTGGAGAACCAGCTGTGTCACCTTTTACTTGCTTTTCTGACTCAGCCATGGTGCATGGATTTTTAAAGAAGCATTTTACTAATTTGTTACAGTAGTAATAGAAAACAGTACATGGGACATACCATACTCTTGAATTGAAAACTCAATCACTGAAGAGATGCAAAATTCCCTCCAAATTAACCTAAAACTTTAGTTCATCTCAATCAAAATCCAGCAAATATTTTTCAGATCCAGAAGAGCTATAGCTAATATTTATATAGAAATTGAGAGCCCATACAATATTAGAAGCCAGCTTTAAAACAAAAATAAAATTGGTGAAATGGCATTAATGATACCTTCATTTTAAGATGTTCAAAATGAAGAAATACTTCTAAAACATCTTATGCAAAAGGCAAATATGTGACTTAAAAATGTTCAAAACCATTGGCTACTAAGGAAAAGTATACAAAAACAATAGCATTACATACCTTACAGAAAAAAGTTGTGAAACTACTAAGTACCAAAAGAGAATGCAAAGCAACTGAACATTTTATACTGTGGAATATGTAACCACACAGGCTCTCTGGAAAACACTGGGATAGTTTCTTGCAAAGATAAATACAATCTTGCCGTGCAACACAGCAATCTCATTCTTAGGTATTTTCCCCACGAAAAATACAAGCTATGTTCACACAAAATGCTATGCGTGAACATTTGCAGCAGCTGTATTATTAATTGCCTAAATGTAGCAATAAATGGATTTTGACAGTTGAAAGGATGGACAAAATTTGGCACATGTGAAAAACAGAATACTAGTCAACATCCCCGCACAATGAGCTTCATATGCTATACACTGATCAACAACGTGGACCAACCTCAAGGACTTTGTGAGTGCTGGAAGAAGCCAGTCTGACTAGACTACCTACGGTATGATTCTATTAAAATGACGGAAAGACAGAGCTTGTGTGACAGAGAACAGACCAGAGAGGTCAGGATAATGGAAGAGTGCAATATGAAAAGAAGAGCACTGTGACCTAATTATGGCAGTAGTTATGTGACTCAATACAAGAGTTAAAAATCATAGAGCCCTACTCCTAGAGAAGTCCATTTTCCTGCATACTAATTAAAAATATACTACAAATGGCATTTTTCTTTTTTAAAAAAACTGAACAAATGATCTGTGGACCCTTTTAAGCAGTTTGAATAAATGAAGGCTGCTTTAACCTAAATATGGTTCCTATTTTCAGTATGTACTTTGAAAATAACATAGTTTCGTCATTAAGTACTGAATGTTCCAGAAAAGTGTAGCAATAGATGCACAGCAAGAGAGATCAATGAACTACCCTAGTTTTCAGCTTATCAAGCCAGTGCTGCTCACCTTTACTAACAGAACAGCAAGTCAAAGTTCAGAGCAGAAAACATCAGCACACTTCTCTTAGATACTGCCTTCCCCCACGGCTTCAAAGTCTTTGGAACTCTGAGAGGACAGATATAACGTGCTCCACCACCTGCCTTCTTTGGAAGCTTGGAATAGAATGCAAGCAGATTGATTTCCTTTTGTTCTTTAATATTCTGAATAGCAGCATGATCTGAGGGTTGAGGGAAGAAATATCATGAAGTCCTGTCTCACCACAGGGAACGAAAGCTGGGTTTGCAGCGAGAGGAGGGTGAAAGAGCAATTTTCAAAGAGTGGTAAACTTAAAGTTCCACATTGGACTGCACGACCCTAGAGAAGAAGAGAAACAGGTTCAGTGACCACTTAGGAAGCGTTGTAACCTGCTTAGTCTTCGGGACCAATTTAAGGGCGATGAGCTACAGGATCATAAATGCTCTTCTAAATGAAACCAGGAAGAGTGTCCGGCTGCATCTTCTCTAGTGCATAGAACTGGATGGACATATAGACTGGTGGAGGACAAAAATCACCACTAACTTCATCATTGTTTAAAAAATAATATGCTTTATCACTCCCTGTAGAGTTCTTAGCATTGTCCAGGAATCTTAGTAGCATTGAGCAAATGCTGGTTATTATCAAATCTTAGCAAGTGAGATAATAGATATGAAATACATGAAAATGGGGCAGTAAGGAAACTGGGCTACCATTAATATTATTTATGAAGAAGTGTCCAGGTAACTTGTGTGACATTTCCAGTCGACCACCAGATCATGATAATGTTCTATTTCTTAGATGATGCCTTCCTAATAGAAAAAAAAAAATCAACGAGTTTTATTCTTAATATTATGTACTTCAAAAGCCAGGCATGGCTGCATGCACCTGTAAACCAAACATTTTGGAGGCTGAGGCAAAAGGATTGCCATGAATGCCCAGTGAACCTGGGCTACTTAGTGAGTTCAAGGTCAGACTGACATAAACAGGGAGATTTGGTCTCCAAAATAAAATTAGATATTTCAATGTTACTGTGTTATGTTTCTGGAAAATAATATAGAAGAAATGTTGCTTGATTGACTTTAAAGAATGTTTAAAACAATATAATAATCTTTCAGAAAGGTAAAGAACAATTATAAATGTCTAAACACACACACACACACACACACCAAAAGAACAGATGAAATCCAGCACACACTGTGACAAAGAGGGACTGGAGGGTAGAAAAATGACAATGAGAGGGTATAACACACATTCTAATTCACTCAGCAAACACTTAGCAAGCCTTGGACACAAGGTATAGAAAGTGCCCTTCTCTTCCCCAAGGCTACAGTTCCAAGGCCAAAAGCTAAGCCCAAAGCCTAGAGAACATCCTGCAGCAGCGGCACTTGCAAGCAAGTAAGAGCCCAGGACAGAAAGCACTGCACTGGGGTCACATGATGCGTTCTGAAGTTCAAGCAGGCAATGAGGTGACAGTAACCACCACAGCCACAGAAGAGTCAGACCACTTGTGGACCAAGATCCAATCACCTCCAGATTAGGAAATTAATTACTTTTCCCAGCATAGGAAAGCTTCTTGGCCATCTGAGGTTTTCTCTCCTTAAATTTCATGTAGCAACACGGCCACTGACAACCTCTCTAATTCAGAGAAATGGCCCAAGGATCACGATCCTGTCTGTGAGACTCTCAAGGGAAAGGTGCCTTCTCCAAACCGTTAGAAAGGGCACCAGTAACAAACTGTGGCGAGGTTTCCATAGATTTATCCATAACAACTGCAGGCACCAGCTTCTGAGTCTATAGAACCCTCGAGTTTCATTCAAAGCAAGGGTTATATATGAGACCCAAGTCAAGGGTTTTTTATTGGACCTGTATTTCATACACTTTAATAAAAATTGTGCCCAATGTAGAAACCAGCAAGCTCTTCTTAAAGTCAGGAAGCTTACAGTTTGGGAACAAAGTCAGGTATACACCCCCCAAAAAAGAAACGAAAAGATGTACAAAAAAGAGACAGAAAGTTTACAGGCTCATTCAATCCAATCCTACCACCTAAAATGCATTTTAGAAACTGTCACAGCCTGTAACAAGCATTCTGCAGAAGAACTATGCAGTCTAAGAAAATGAATGTGGGAAGTAATGTATCACCTATCTTCTGAAGATTGACAATGCCCTGGAGACATTTTAAAGTCTAGAAGTAATCTATCAAGTAAATATTGTGGTCAACCTAGCTTAACAAAACATTAACCAGCTGTTTGACCATGAACTCCATTTGATACAATACACATTGGAAACACTGATATAAGAGTAAAATTTTTACCTCAGGGAGAAAAAGTCCAGTGCATAGTACCGAAATCAATTCTCAATCCAGAAGGTTCTGTTTTTTCACTTGAGACTGAACTGGCTACCACAGAAAGAAAGAAATCTTAACTCTCCCACAGCCTCAGGAAAGCTACGCCACTCCTCAGCACCGTTCCTGATTCTCTCTTACCTTGCCTCTCTTTTTACTAATAGACCTTCCTTTTTCTGAAAACCCTGAGCTGGTGTCTGTACCCTTGTTGAAACCCCAAGAAATTTCTGCGTAGGTGTTTTATTTCTCATAGTCCCACTTTTGGACTGAACCCCAAGTTTGTGTCCGTGTACAGAGTCCAGAGTTCTGACGCAGCAAACACATTAATGTAGACCAACTTCTGGGTGGTACAGAGAACATTTCCTTAGTACCAGAAACCAGGCCAAGATCCCCGATTGACTGTACCACAAGTATGGTGAGAAGACAAAACAAGAAACAGCAAATTTAATAATTAATGATGAGTGACTGGGAAGTTGATGCCTCCAGATGGACCAAGAGAACAACACTGAAAAACAGCCACTTGTTATTGGGTGTATCCAGTGATAGGCGGGGCTAGAGAAAGATTCAAAGATGGCTGGAGACTCAGAAGCCTATATGACTCAATGGGCAAGTACAATCTTGGGATGATTCAAGATGGCGGAGATGATCTTATGCTAAGAAGGATCTTTCCAGGGAGTTTTATTTTAATGGTTTTAGTTTTAGTTTTAGTTTTAGTTTTAGTTTTAGTTTTAGTGGGTGGAAGGAGGTGGCCCATCCCTAAAGAGTTAATGGGAAATCTCAAATGGGTGATACAGATAACCCCAAGCCTCCATTCATCCCTTAGGGAAGTAGGCAAAAATTAGTTATTGTGAATTTGCGGTCCCCAATACCTTAGGACATATTACTCCTCTCTTCTACACTCTACTGGTCACATTTTTGTGGTGTAGGCTGGAATAATTTATGCAATTCCTATTGACCCTGGTACACTTATCAATACAGTAGGGTAAATACGAATTTATTGCAAAGAATGTTACAGGACTGCACCAGGTGTTTATAAAAAATCTTCATAAATGGCTCAGTGTGGTGCAAATATGAGGGTCAATGTAATACAGATACTCCTACTTTGCACACTTATTCACAGCTACACTGCATTCCTCAGCAGGGCTGAGGCCACCCCAACGAGAAGCAAGAACCTTTGCCCACAACACAAAACTGTCTTCAGACATTAGACTTGGTCTGCGCCCTCTTTGTAAGCTGACGTCAGTTTCCCTTTCACAGAATATTTCTTTGAAGCCTCCTGGAGTCTTTCAGCAACTGTCTCCCTGAAGACCACTCACTCCAGGTCAGGGAGACCAAGGAGGTCTCCCCCAATCTGACCTTCAGCATCCAGCGTCTGCTTTCTGACTCTGGCATTAATTCTCCATACAACATGCATCACACACCTTAGAGTTTCTGTGCCTTTCGTTTCCACAACTGCATTCCTTACAAAGAGTTAATGGCAAGCGTTAAATTAGGTTCTTTGTGGAGCACTTAGCGTACTGTGGGCTGGCACGGTGCTAGCTCTGAGCATACAGCACAGCCTTTCTGCTCACGTGTTCTCTGTCCACTGCAGCAAATGGTCAGCTGAACAACCTCTCCAACCCCATCCCCAGCCTTATCTGTGAAACACAAAGCTGATATCCCAAGTCTCACTGGGAACTTAGAGAAGCCAAACAAGCAGAAAAAGTAAAACCAGCTCTGAAAAACCCCATGTCTGAATCTAAAGTGTTAAAGAAAATCCTCTAGGAGTCAACACTGAGGAGGTCTGTGTGAGCCTGTGTCCCTACTGAGAAAATTCTATGGCTTCTTTCACTAATTTTTGGGCACCAGAATCATCCTGACAGATGGCAATGTGCGCCCAACAGTCCCATAGTCTGGGCCATGACCTCAGTCCACCAGATCACACTGGATGGAGTGAAGGGGTCTGTGAACTGACTACAGCTCTTTTCGTATGCATTTGGCATTTGTGACTTCATTGCAAATAACTTAAGACTGTGCAATCCACCTCACAAAAGAATGGAACTAGGCCTGAATATTACAGTGCTATTCTTTACCAATTCATACACCATTATAGACTTGAGTGACCTACTTTCAACAAGTATGCGTAACCTCCACCATACAGGTACTCCAGAAAGTACTGGTTTCCCTCTTAAAGACGTGTTCTCGCAATGCTTACTATGAGGTTTTAAACTGCACTGCCAGGCAAATTGAGCAGGACATGTACTGAAGAGTACTGACAGAGTACAAGGAGAGATATTTTCTGGCTGTCTTAAAAGCTTCTGGGGGGCTTTTTGCAGCACAAGACTGATGAAAAGAAATCGAGTACTAAATGTGAAGCCCCTGGGTCAAATGCTAAAGGAATGCACAGGTATTATCATCTCCCAGGCATCCCAAAACTCCAACCCATAGGGATCTCCAACTTGGCTATAGCTAATTATACACTTGTGAGTTAAAAATCCTATTCTTTTAATTAACTATGCAAATCCTGGCTCTTTCCTATAGTTCTTATGGAATACTGAGCAAGTTAATTAATCTCTTTCTGCCTTAGTTCCTCAAACTATAAAATAGGGAGACTAATAGTCTCTTCTTCACATGTTCAATGAGTTCCCACTTCATATGCCTATACATTCAAATATATGTATATATATATATATGTCTAAAACTGCATTTTTTATTATTCTTAGCTGCACAATGAAGTTTCACCATGTTTACTTGTATTATTATTGAGTATACAAATCTGTCCATGCACCATGAGAACGTAATGTGAGAAAGGAATTACCTGTATTTAGAGAACGATGAGAATAGTGGGGTCAGGGAAGGGATTTTAACTAGGGATGACTGAGTATGAAGACTGCCTTATATTACAGCTGGGTCCTGCAAAAAGATCTTATTCGTCAATGAAGCCATGCATAAGAAAGGAAGATGTTTAGGGCAAAATTAAGACAACACAAAGCAAGACTGGACTGCAAAATGCTAATTAGATGAGCATTACTATGTAGATATTAAGTCCTTACAAACCATGTCTGAGGGACAGAAATTCTTTTTCTGTCCTTCATTTCAAGGACATCTGCTGCTCAGAGTTGCTCATCATATCAATGGATGGGACCACTTCCTGTACTCAGCAGCCGTACCACTCTGATGACACCAGTAAATAGGACATTACCCAACCAATGAGGCCATAAAAAGAAACACCAACCATGACAACACTGACAATCCAAAAAAGGATGCAGTTCCCATTAGCACACAAAATACGTTCCAAATGCTTTGGCGTTCATGAAGTTTTCTTTACACACACATACACTGAAACCTTGTAAGACTGCAAGAACTTACCATTTAATACTAATCCAGTTTTAGAGCAGCTGTAATGATTTCCCCATAGTTTCACAGGTAATAAATGGGGAAGCCTCTATTCAAACTCGGATACGTTGACACTAAGTCTCATGATCTTTCTTTCCACCGTGTGCTCCCTATCTGCTCGTGTGGTTAATACTTTAAACATTAGTGGTAAAGACAACAGACCATGGAGACACATGCATCGGTACCAGAATCTGAATGTCTAGCAAAGAATGTCAGTATTTATCCTGTCCCAAGGAAAATCCCGTGTCGCCTCATGTCATTGATCTGTAACTGTCTCCAGCAAAAGGACCTGAGCACCTGCCATGGCCCTGGGAATTTTAAATAAGAAGTCAATGAGAGATGCCAGTAAGTGGTTCTGTAATTGTCTAGGGGCAGATAAAACCTAGGTGGAATAATAATCATATCAATATGCCTGCTACATGAATGATCCTGCAGTGAATTACAACAGGGTGCTTCCACTCCAAAGCCTAGGCTGGCAGATCTGCATAATTAATCTCGCTCTGCAATAAGCCCGCAGGGTCAGCAGCATTGGAGTTCTGCAGCCGAAATTAATGTCTTATTATTTCAGTCCCCTTTGGTGTTTCTTCCAATTCAGGAAAATAATACCAGATGCAGCAGCTCTGTCGACACACACAGGGTATTTCAGGGTTGTCGTGTTATAAAAAAATTTCTCGTGCAAATTATGATAGACAGAGGATGGATTCAATACTTTGTTCTAAAAAATACAGTTACCAAAGTCAAGCGTATCCAAAACATTTGAATTTTGTTCTTTGATTAACTTAGAACCTTTGAACAGTTTATTGTGCCTCATCTGGGTTTCTATAAAACAGTTTAAGAAGTTATGATTGGGTATTTTGCCTTCATTTTCGAGAAATACTTGGTTGTAAATATTAGGTGAACTATTAGGTTTAAAACTTATCTCTTTCTAAAAGACTTCGCAGGGTCTTTTCAATGCTAATGCATACTGTATAGCTAAATGACCTAGGAATAATATACAGTGTTCCTCAAATCTAATTGACTGGATGAGCTCTTCCTTAGTAATATTGCTGAGCGTTAGGATCTTTGCCACAGTTTAGAAACGCTGACTGAAATGTATTGGGAAAAAAAAAAAAGGAGGTTTTTACTTGTAAGGCATCCCTACAAGAGACCTTGCTTTGAGAAATTCCTCCAAATTCTCTCACCGGGGTATAGTGTTCCTACCTGCAGTGGTTTTCCAGTAAGGGTCATAAATTCTTAATTAGGAAAAGAGGGAGAAATTCAAATCAATTTTCTAATTTCCTAAACCAGTCTATGGCAAGCTGATAGAGGAGCCACCGCATAATGATTAGCTAAAATGAGACATAAGACATGCTGGTGGGTTTAAGTGTGATAATGCTCTGCTCCGCCAGTACAACTAATTGGAAGTGATTATAATTTCCTTTCTTAGAGAATTCTGGATACTCAAAGACCAACTCCAAACATAAGACATCATAGAGAAAAAGCTATAAAACAGAGAGCAGTCTTTCTTCCTCCAATTATAAAAGGAGTCAGTATACATGAAATCCAGCAAATAATCCCCTCACCTAGGTGACCTTAAGATATAATAGGAAAAATAAATGCCACATCACTTTTAATTCTTCCGCCATTTCTGAAAAAAAGACAATGCAAGCCTTCATTAAGCTGACCAAGAAAACCAACAGTTTTTGCATGTAAATATTCCACTCACCAATGCATAAAAAACCGACTGAAATCTTGTTCTCTAAAGCCAAAGGAAGACATGTTTGCCATACCACAAATGAGAATGTTGTTATAGTCTTAGGTAAGCATTAGGTGCTGTAAGGACACCTGTACAAGTTGACTGATGACAAGGACCAAAGCAATTTCCCAACATAGCACATCCTAATGCTATTTCCCTGATGTCCCTCATATGACATTCTGTATCCTCCAGGACTTGGCAGCAAACTTCACTTTCCAATCCTTTCACACATCACTCTTCCTCATATATCCAGACTCGTGGCACAAGTACACATACAGATGGGCCAATAAATCACCCTAGGCCTTCCTTTCCCCTTAATAGCTCCTTTTGTCTAGAATGCCCTTCTTCCCCTATTCACATATACAAGTATCACCTATTCTTTAGGACTTACATACAATTTCTTGCCTTTACTTACACTTTCCACTATGCTTCCCTTACAGTACCAATTATGCACTTGTTTATCTTTTACAATTAAACGCATATGCTCTCTCTCCTGAGACTCTTGCAGACTGTCTACGTCTAGCTCTAGGTACAGTATTTTTTTGTCTCTCGGGTCCTATCGTGAATTTGAGCACACAGAAAGTTCCCTGGACTATTGATTGAAGAATTGCAGTCTTCTTAGTAGAGTAATTCTACAGGCTATTTCTCAGTCCAGAAAAAGTACTTCACCGTTTTCATTTTTTTGTTTTCTCTTTTTCATATTGGTCTCTGAACACTCACTTCTTTCTTCAGAACATCTTTACTCATGCATTTTCTCACTAAAATTGGTCAGTTTACATTCAGCAGAATACCCTGGGGTTGTCATCTGCCTCCATCAATGCATGTCCTAGTTCTGCTTTATAATTCACACATTTGCATCTGGTACATGCACGGTGACACTGAACACAGTGACCTAAGACCCAAGTGCCCATGCAGGGAACTCTGGGAATTAGACCTGGAATATTGCTTAATTTGGATGCACATTGCCTGATTCAGCATTATTGCATCTTATTATCTTTTGGTCAGGGTGAAACCCCTGAGAATGCTGATGCTGGGCAAAAATAAGACGATGTCTTCAATCTAACTCGACATGTTCCAGTGCATGCCTGTTTCTAGCTGCTGTTTTAAACTCCCCAGAAGCTAAGAGGAAGAAGCTAGATTTAGAAAAGAAAGGCTAATGCGAGGCCACAACAGAAACTCCTTGGGTTTCACAAGATCACATCCCAAACTCTGAAATCTGGAGACTCTGATTCTAAACCATAATTTTAGGAAAAAAAGGTGAATATTACCAGAGACAAGAGAGAAGTAAAGAGTGAGGAGACTATAAGCCAAGTCAGGAGTACACACGATAAAGAAAGAAACCTCGAAAATTTAACTTTGAGAACAACAGCTGTTCAGTCAAAAAAAAACAAAAAACAAAACTTTTCCACATTTCTACTCTATGCAAGGTATCTTACCAATTGGAAATAATTTGTGCTTTGACAGAATACAATGGTGCTTCTTTTTCATATCTTATTTCACTTGATATTCACACATATGTAAAGGGGAATATAATTCTCCTATTTCACAGATGATGAAATTAGGCCCCAAACGCTGAAGTGTCAAACAGTTACACTCTTCACTCAAGATAGCCCCAAAATCAAAAGCAGAGCTCAGTTTTAAATAAGGATCTCTGACTGTACCAGATTGTCTGCCCTGATTATTTGAGATCATTCTCCCCAGTGCTCAGGGCAGACTATAAAACAAAACATGAAGGAAGTGTTCAATATTTAGTTTGCTGGATGTTTCACAAAATAATCCAAAAGATCAATTAAGATAAACATTCATTGGGGCAAAGGTCATGGAGAGATGCCATAAAAGATCTGAGTTATAAGCAAAAATATACATTACAGTAGAGAAGCTTTCTTTGTATTATTATTTTGAGAGTAATGGAGTGGCACAAATGAGACATATCTGAGGGAGCCCTAAAGCTTCAGACTATTTGTAATTAGGGTACACCACTTATATAAATGATGGCATTGCATTCAAAGGCTTTAAAGATGTTTTCCCAGGGGGCTGGCCAAGAAAACGTCTTTTTTTTTTCAAATGCCGGGAAAACACAACTCTCTATAGACAGCCCGTAGGCAGGATATTGAAATTTCATGGGCAGTTTTTGATAGAAGGTTAAAATGTGAATGCTACTGGTTACCAGTGGCTGAAAGGAGGAGGAAGAGATGGAGAATTAAGTGTTTCCAGGTGCAGCTTCAGTAAGGGGAGAGGGAAGAGTCCTGGAGACAGATGATAGTGACTAGTTGCACAATAATGTGAACAGAGTATGTATGCACATATATCATCAGAATAGACATAGAAATATTAAAAGGCTAACAAATTTTAAAATCAGATGCCATCATGGAGGTATAAAATTAGTTACATAAAGCCAAACACAAACTTCAGCTGAATATCTGGTTGACCTCAAATTCAGAAAAAAGAGTAAGATTGTATTTTGAACAGCATTAAACTTAGAGAAATACACCATGCCCTTCAGAGGGACAAACACAAATGAAAATTAACAGGCTTAATTCTCCTTGATGAAACTAAATGAAGAGATTATTACCCCTTAACTATCCTACCCTTTCCTCAGAACATTTACTCTAGAAAGCTTGTAATTGTTAGGTACTTTCTCCTCTCTTTGAAATGCAAACAAATCCTTTGGAATCCAGAGGGACTTTCTTCAGCTTGTGATCAGGAATGTGTTTTGCAAGACTGGGAGGCCATCTCTTTGAAAAGAAGACATCAAGAGAGATAGGCACCTATCAGTTTCTGTGGGGAAAGTAGGAACCCAACTTTGGTAAGGACCTGCTCCAAATTCCAACATTACTTTATGTCAAAGATGTGAGAAGTTTCCTTTTCCTCTGGACAAACCCAATTATCTAACACAGTTGGTCTTACCAATTACCAGGTACTTCTAGGGTGGAGAAGGTGTGCCAAATGGTGCCTTGAGGCTTCCCTATCTGACAAGTTATTGTTCATCTTGAAAACATGTATGTAAAGAGCTGTTGGGTTGAATAAATGAGTAGATTTCCTTCTTTCCCTGCAAACTCTGAGTGAATTGCCTACGATGGTCAGCACTTTCGATTAATCAATGTTTTCTTTCTCTTTTCCACGGATGAAGAGAATGTGTTGGGGAAGATTTTTGTTTTTAATTTTACGTACCCAACACTTCTTAGACCTACAACCTTTAAAATTCCCATTAAAACAACTTTTACAGGGAAAAAAAACAAAACACAGAAAAAGGAAAAGTGAATTCTATCATCACAAACAAGTAGAAAAACCAGAAGAAAATTACCAAATGAACTCAGCTGTTGGAGGAGACAAATTTTAAATTAATACGTGTTAAGATTTGTAAAATCAAATATGTAGCTAATTGTACATCCAGGACTGGAAAAAAAAAAAAAAGAAATATCTACTGACAGATTCGTGAAAAGGGTTTGAAAAATGACTTTCAAAAAGAGAATTATATGCTTGTAAAGCCTGTAAGGCTTTCAGATTCAGAAGCCAAAAATGGAAGGACAAAAAAGGAAAGAAAGGGTAGGGAGACCCTGTAAAGGAGCAAGAAAGCAGAGAAGGGCTACGGGGGAGGGGAGGGATATAAAAGAGTGAGAATTCCTCTCCTCAGTTGCAGTGAATCCTTGGTTAAGACCATCAAAGCTGTTGCGTGGTCAGAATCTCACCCACCTGTGTGACGAGTCAAGCCCTCGATAAATGACTCTGATAGAGCATCATGCAGGACCCGTTCATGGGGCTTGCCATCTAATTAACAGTCAGTTTGGTTCAATTGCCTGATAGTTTTTTCTTTACAACGCTTGTTATCCTAACAGCTACAACATGTATTCCTTTGGAGTACTGGGCTTACATATCTACTACACCTTTGCTCAGACCCTCATTTGGATAGACAAGCCACCAAAAATTTTCCATTCTATAGAAAACAAGAATCCTACATTTACTGTTCTGCCAGGCCCTCATATTTTCATGCATCTATAAGAACGAGCTAAAGTAAATATTACCTCTCATTTTGTATATCCTCCCTTATAGGTGACTCAACTACAGCAAGACTCTAACCCATGTGTGTCTGTTGTAAATCAGGTTTAGAAGATATGGCTGTCAAGAGAACGCTTTGCCTTACTGACCTTGACTTCTATTCCCTCAGATGGTAACCTTGTTAGAGAATTCAAAACTAACATTCCTACATTGTCAGCTATTTCTCAGGAAAAATGTAAAAACCCCTCTGACTTCTTAGATCATTTATCAGGGGCAATAAAACATATGTCTATAGATCCTGATTTGATAGAGGCACAGATTTTGCTTAAAGACATGTTTATTACTCAGTCAACTCCAGACATTAGAAAAAGGCTACAAAAGATAGCCTTTGCTCCAGATAGTTCACCTGATAGTTTAGTGAAAGTTGCCTCCTCAGTATTTTATAACCATAATGAGGAAAAAGCCAAGGAGAAGACAATAAAGAGACTAAAGAACAAGAAGCTGCCTTAGTTGCACCATTAAGAGAAACAGACCCTAAGTCTGATTCTCGGGGCTTCAAGATGAATTCGAAGACAACACAGACCTGCTATCGCTGCCACAAGCCAGGTCACCTTAAGAGGGACTGCACTCAGAAGCCCCCTGGGCCATGCCCCAACTGCTAAGGTGACCACTGGAGGTCAGACTGCCCTCTGAGGCCAAGGCCCCAGGGTTCAGACCCATCTTATCAGTTGGTCCAGCAGGACTAAAGGGCCCCAGGACACTCGCAGCACTCTCCCTCTGGCCAGACTGTCATCTCCACAGAGGAGCCCAGGGTAATCATGACTATATTAAAAACAAAACAAAACAAAACACCAGCCTGTTGCTGGGTCCTGGCGCAAGCCTCTGGGTCCTTCTTTTCAATCCTGGCCTTCCTTCTAGTTACCACACCTCGGTGAAAAGAGTCACTGGTGAGGAGGTAACTTGTTATTTTCACAACACTTAGGCTGTAACTGGGGTCGTTTTCTTTTTATACATTCGTTTTTTATTACACCTGAAAGTCCAGTTCCTCTCTTAGGAAGAGCTACTTTATCATGTTTAAATACTGTGATATATATACACCCTGGTCACAATCTTACAGCATGCAGGTGATATATTGTTATGTGTCCCCTCAGAAGAGCTCTTGTAGCCAAGGCACATGTGCTCTGCTAAATTTTCTAGCAGACAAAGGTTATAAGGTCTCTAAATCTAAGGCATAACTTTGCTGTCGTGAGGTAAAATATTTAGGCCTCATTATATCCAAAGCGACCCAAACACTAAGAAAAAAGATCAAACCCACTGTCTCCTTCCCACAGCCCAAAACTCTAAAATAGCTAAAGAGATTCCTAGGAGTTACAGGCTTTGGCCACCTTTGGATACTTGGATATGGGGAAATTGCAAAATATGGGGAGCTAGATTATCTTTTATTACAGGCTGCCCTTCAAGATCGGATGGCATTAGACATTCTGACAGCAGCACAGGGGGGCACTTGTGCAAATGTAAAACTGAATGCCATGTATACATTCCTGATTCTTCTGCTAATGTCTCAGTAGCTATTCAAGACATTAGACAGCAAATTAACAACATGTCTGACTCTGAGATTCCCTGGACCTTGTCTTTCTCCTCCTTATGGAAAATTATTACTAGTTCCTCTTGGTGGAAATCTTTGTTAACTATACTTATAATTGTCTTAATAATTCTACTCTTTGGCTCATACATATTTAAACTGTTTCTTTGGTTTTGTCTCTTCCAGACTTGAAGCTGTGCGCATACCCAAGATTAAAAAATGCCTGGTGTCTATACAGGGCCTCTAGACAATATCTCTGTAAAAGTAGCTCTGACTGCTGTTTAAACACTGCAACCCTGTTCAGCCTAAAGCAGCTAGATGGGTCTTCACCCATTAACCCCTCACAGCAGTTCAGTTACTTCTTCAGAGGGAAAAATGTTACAAGCAGCTGAGCCAGTTAAAACTATTATAGGCAGTCAGATGGGGCCTGCACAGAGGACCAGATATCTGATAACCTTGGAGGGGACACACTTACCTCTTGCTATGGGCCAGATCTCAGGACAAAAGACAAAACAAATGCAACCACACCCTTAAGTATAATCCCTAGAGATTAAATCTAGATCAGGAGGCCATACAGCCATGACTAGCCCTGCTGGAGCTACAAAACAAGAAAGGGAGAGATGTGGGAGACAACTCCAGTGACTTCCTTTGAATTCAAAACAAATACTGTGACTTTGACTATTTGGAGACTCATTTCCTTATACCAATATGTAAAAAGCTGGCTAGGGTATTTCCTTATCTCTTCAATTGGTTCTAAGCATTGCAAATAAGGCTAGCCAAGATGCTAGCATGCAATCTCTGTAGCCACAGACAGTCCTGTTTCCTCACATAGTGTTCTCCAGTACAATACAGATAAATATAGGATATGAGCACTCCAGATGTTAGAGCAAATTGCTCTGGGAATGCCAACTGGGTATAGCCTCAAGATAAGAGGCTATGACTCCCCCGGGCACAAGAGTTTGCATATCAGAACCAAAGTGATAGCCCCCCAAAACAATTCCATTGCTACATAAATTGGATTGTGTAAATTGATCCTTCTACATATCTTTATCTTTGCAATTTAGAGATGCCAATCTTGCACCTGACCAGCCAGCTCAAGTTACTCACATAACACCACCTCCCACCCACCTCTCCCCATCCCACCCCACCCCCCACCAACCCACCCCCATCCTGTCACTCATCCCTGAGCCACCCCCCTTCTTCACAAGATAATAAATTCTGGGAGAGGCCTAGGATCAAGGCCTTTGTCCCCATGTCCTCACGGGGATTGGACTTAGGACCCCTGGGCTGCCCTTCACTTGGAATATATCTTGGTGTTTTTACTCTTGCCGTGGGTTGCATTGGTGATGGTAGATTGGAACTGACTTGT
>PVJX010033700.1:0-19480 GCA_004027295.1 Dolichotis patagonum | reverse complement strand
ACTTCTAAGAAGGATAATATTAAATCAGCAATAGCTGTCATAATGTTTTCTTCAAAACAGCTGTTCATATCATCATGTATGATATAGTCAAACAAAACAGGATAACACCATTCCAACTGATGATTTAAAATTTTGAAAGACTTCGAAGCTATGAGATGGGGCCTCATGCTTACCATAAAGTCTTATATACTCTTATCAACTCTCATACTAGGGAGACTATATGGTATTTACCCTTGTGAGTTTGGTTTATTTCACTTAAGAGAATGGTCTCAAGTCGTGTCCATTTATTTATAAATATCTTGATGTGATCATTCTTTATAGCTGAGTAGTACTCCATTGTATAAAAATGCCACAACTTTTTTATCCATTCCTCAGTTGATGGGCAATGCACAAGAACATGATTTATGAGTTAATACTTTCAACTTGGGGCATGAAACAGCCTCTCCTCTGGTACCCATTCTGTACTGAGTGAGAGTGTCAGCTGCTAGTGGTATACAAACTCCTTGATCAACTAAGAAGGAATAACACGTAAGTATTGTCAAATGCCTCAAAGCAATACATATATTTCATAAAACTGTTTTGTTTAATGAGTAAAATAATTAATGCAAGGAAAATTTGTAGTCTATGTAATTGCATAAAAAATATAAAACTAAAAATATTGCTGCACTTCTGTTTTGTCTGCATATCTGTCATTCTTTTCTGCCTATATTCACCTTTTACACTGAGCTAAAATTTGGAGTAACGATTAAGCTTCACTGTTAGCCTATTTGGCTTAGAAACTGCCCAAGTAATTAATAAACTGTAGTTTTTGGTGTGTGTTGGTGGATCATGGAGGCATGACTGTGGGTACTATACATAGTTCTTCACCTCTTCCTTTCTAGTGCTGCTCCCTTGTTCTGCTTCCTGGCTACCACGAACTAGTTTTGCTCCATCACCCCACTTCTGCAGTGATGTTCCTCCCTCGGAACCAGGCAACCATGGACTGAATCCTCTGAAACTGTGAATCATATAAACCTCTCCTTATTTAAGTGTTGGATATTTTGCCCAGCTACTGGAAAGCTGACTGATACATAAAATATGGCTTTACCGGGTAAAAGGTTAGCCAACAAAATTGAACTGTTTCTGTAAAGGATGACAGCAATTCAAGATGGACTTTGAATTCAGTTCAGAATACATTTATTGAACAAATGTGCTAATGCTAACACTCTGAGCATTAAAAAAGGAAGATACATGCTGCCTGCCATGGAGCAGTCTATGAGCTCCTGATGACCTTCTGGGCAAGAACAATTCAAGGCCAGAAAACACAATAAATCCCTTTCTGAGATCTATTTTTTAAAAATGAATGAAGGCTACCATTGAAAGCCTTACAAAATGTAAACTGAGCCTTTTCTATTTGTTGGGGGTAAATGAGTGCAATATTTAAGCATTTCTTGAAAGCTCACTATACAATAGGTAATAGTCTTAATGAAAGCAAAATTTAATAAGAAACAGCCACTGTCCATGAGCAACTTTTATCTCTAAACATTTTCAAATTTTATTTCCATAAAAATAAATTTAAAAATTACTTATTTACTGTGATATCTACCATCATATAAGCTATATGGTTCCCAAAGGGCTACTATGAATTTAAGGTCCAATCTTGGAGTCTAATAAAACTTTTTAATGTCCAGTGTGTAAATTTTACAACACATGCTGAACATAAAAACATAATCCAAAATTCTACACAATTTACATAAAGATAATTTTACAAAATATCTCCCTTCTTTATTTAAAGTGAGACATATACTTGAATCTGGTTAATTATTTTTAACTATCAATAATACAATTTCACCATAAAATTTTTCCTACATATAGGAATTTATTTTCTTTTATTTTGGGCAACGGTTATCAATGATTAGTAGAAACAGCGAACTGTCTTAATATTATACATCATTACATGTTTGGCTTATTTAAGTATCAGTGGAACTTGATTAACAATTTCCATCAGAATTTATAATCCTGATGACTCATGCATAATTTAAACACGTGGTAAATATTTCACTATAAAATAGAGAATTGTATCAAATTGCATTTCTCTAATTAAATTCTTTGCTGTATGTTTTATCCAGATATATATTCAATGCAATTTGTATACAATGATAAGTAAAAAGTAACAGTTAATTTTAGAGGCCATTGCTGTAAAAGTATGTTATCTTTTATATATTTATATATCACAGCATTACTTATTATCTGCTTCACACACAGCATTTTGCCTTTGATTTACGCAAACAACTGTAAATGTTTTATATATTTGTGAGGAAGTGAATGATATTAGACCATCAATCCATGGGGACTGCAAATCAGGAAAAAAAAAAAAAGGCTATTACATTTCAGAAGCTGTTAAATCAGTTGTGCCCCCTGGCTGATTTTGTCAGCTATATTTGCTGTGGGTAAAACCGTTGATGCCTGGAATACTGGAGTGGCCCTGAGAGTGTTGGAGAGTAAATAGCAGCAGAGTTGTAAACTACACCACACATCTCACACTTACTGCATAAGCCCAGCTTACACTTTCCTCTCAATAAATCCAGCAGCTTTAAAAAGAGCAAGAGAGAGAAATAAAGAAAAGGGGAGGGGAAAACAAGGCAGAACTCTGCCCGTTCCTTCTGTCACTGCCTCTAGCTTCGGGCCCTCAGCAGTCTGCCAACAGGACACTGTTCTGCCAGTTGTAAATTTTAATTGGCCATCTGGGGAAAGCACAAACCACTGACTAGAGATTAATCAGCAAATTAACCCAGGCATAATACACATTTCCCTGTGGACTCAAAGCCAATCTAGGCTGGGGCCGAGCAGCCTAGGATGCTGGAGAACTTGTGTAGAATGCTGTTATTGCTTGCTGCATGCAGCAGAACATCTTCTTAGAGTCCTGAAATTCCCTTCTGCATGACCTTGTTAATGCCCCTGATTTGTATGGCTGTTGCAAAGAGCTTTTCTTCTTCTTCTATTTTTTTTTTTTTGTAAAGTGCCAAACACAGATGGCACAGGTATTGTGATTGCTGGGGAAAGTGTTGATGAATCAGTGAAACTGACAACTTTTCTCTGGTGGGCTATTCACTCAGTTTGTTAAAGTACCTACAGGAAGAAACAATAGTGTACCTGGATTTTTACTGGTTCAGTGAGTCACTAGAGAATTGCATTTATTAAACCAGTTTCTTGCACTACAGAAAATGCCTTTGCACGGTGTCTATACTGGAGAGGAAGATTTGTAAATGATAAAGCTTCTCTCTTTGAGTCTAACTTATAGAAAATAAATTAAACCAAGTGTCCATTTTATAGAGAACAGTATGGTTTCAACTCTTTAAACAAAGCATTCGACTCACCACCTTGGGGATGTACCCTGAGCTGAGATGGACAAAAGGGATAAACTCTAAAGGAAGAACATATTAAAGTGATAAATCCCTTTAGAAAAAACGACAAAGTGAGGATCTGGTGAAAAACTGGAAGTTTTGATAAGAGAAGGGTGCAAAGACTGTAGGAAATGGATTTTACACGGTTTTTAGAATAATGGAAATGGGATTGCTATATGCATTATGATAAGCAAGGATCTTTAGGATCTATAATAACATGAAGACTCAGAGACCGTGCCTAAAAAAAGAACATACTGTATAAACTTGCTTAAGATGATCTAAAGGTGATTCAGTCAGGGCATACAAAGGAAGAACAGAGATTTTCTACCTTGTTTGTTGACAGCTATATTTCAAAATTTAGTAAGATACTTAGGATATAAGCGTATAGTAGACAATCAACATCTTTAAGAGAAGAGGCATACCTGATTTTAATATTAGGAAGCACTGTTATTTTAGACATGCCTCCTATGCCTTTTCTTTCCATAGTCCAAGCTGAATGAACAGTAGATCACATGATAAAGGTCCACATTCAAAATGCCCTTGAGGCACTAATTCACCAGCTCAGCATATCATCACCTGATACAAAGACCTTGACCAAAACATAGATGACTTGGTTGGTTCCTGGATTCTTTTCCCAGGAATTTGGAAGTTAGACCTACGACAATGAAAAATTTGGTCAGTTAGCAATGAAATTTGTGGCATGAAATGCGTACTGAAAAAGGACAAAGTAGAAGCTGTAGTGATTTTAGATTATATGCAAGAATAAGAAGGCAATGTGTTGAAAGACAAGAATGGAACAAATTGCTGGGAAATACATCAAAGAGTAAAGATAGCAGTCCTCCGTGTATTCCCAAGGTACATGAGGAGTGCCTATTTTAGTTCTGTCTTACCTGAAGCCTACCTCTATGTTAGTCCTCATCCCTGACTTTAAGAGATTTAAATGAGTTTACATGACATTCTGAGTGTTACAACCAAAAGAACCTTGATCAGAATAATGGCAATAGTGCCATCATAAATCAATGCACTAGAAAAACAAATACAATCAGTAACTTTCCCTCCATCCCCTACTACTTACTAGTTTACAGGATTTAGGAACTCTGAAGCAGGCTGGTCATTTCAAGAATACAAGTGATGGTGGATTATTTTATACAGCTCTGCTTTGACCTACTACTAAATCACTGAGACAATTCCACCTGCCTCTGGCAAAATAGATAGACTCTTTCCTTTCACAACCAGGTATGGATTTCTTTCTCTTTTATTACATTATTGCAAGCAATGCTGCCTGCCAAACCTCATGCCCTTAAACTGAAATGGCTTCTGGGCAAGCACTGGATTATCCGTGACAGTAAATCAGTCAATATGCATGGCCTGGAGACCATAGCAGCTAAATGGATGTCTCTGATTTCAGGTGGAAACACCTTCTCTCAAATATCCAGTCCAACTCTGAATAAGACCTTCTGAAAAGATTTTATTTGAAGTACATTAAATCACACAGCAGTTTATTATGAAGTTTATATGGAATACAAAGGCATGAAAAGATAGTAGAAAGCAGCGCTGAGTGCAACCACCACTAAATGCAAAACATTTGGTCTTTTTTAGTATTTGTAATATACCTACCCCCAAAAATGTTTAAAGGTCTTGAAATTTCTGGTCTCTGCTCACTCTGCCTAGTATGAATGTTCCAGCTGTGCCTACGCTCCCAGAAAATAATGTGTAACACAACAGTTACTGGAGAGTATAGTCAGTGTTTTCATTGTGCACTGGTGGACGGATTTCTTTATCTCCTCTGGGAGGGATATGATCCAAAGGTTAGAACGGATTCAAACAAATTCTGTTCAGTGCATGTGGTCTCTTCTGAATTATTCTAAAGCTCTACCTGTCTAGCTTTATCTCTATTCCTTGACTTCATGTTTCCATGTTATCATGTGTGTATAATGTATGAGAAACTGAACAAGTAAACAAGGTCCAAAATGTACAATACATATAGTGAATTGGGAAAAAGCTGTTCAAAAGAAAAGACAAATTGTGATGGGGAAAAGGGAAAGGGTAAGAATGGGAAAATGTATATATATATAGCACTTATTCTTATGCTGGTTTTCTCATCATACCTTTCTGTTATGGTTTGTGTCAAGATGTCCCTCCAAAGCCTCATACAGTCATAGGGCTGTTTCAGTGGTGGCTGAATCTAGAGTGTGTGATGCTGGGATTAAGCATGGATGATTAATAAATCTCTCCACTGACTGGTTTGGCATAGTTCTGGCTAGGATTAGGGGTGTGAGTTCTATATCCACAATAAGGCAGGTAGTCTGCATACAATGTAAGGGACAGAAAGAGTCTTGTCTCCTCTACATTGCTTGTTTGCTTTTGCTGTCTTCCTCTTGGATGCTCCTCTGTCAAGCCATGAACTAAATAAATCTTTACCTCCTTTAACTTTGGTTTTTGGATGTTTTGTCTCAGCAATGACAGAAAAGTAACTAACACGTTTTCCATATATATGTGCTGTATATACCAACATCAGGCTTTGGCATGGGTATTACTGATTGCTTTTACCCAGATGTATAATAAGATTTGAGGTGAAAAATCAGAAAAGGAAGTTTGAAAAATTTGAATTTTGGCCCCAAATCAACCATGTGTAAATCTGAAGTAAAGAGTTTGGTTGTTGAAGAAATTAATGCCATTAAAAAGAAGCCAAGTACTTGGTACAGGAATAATAAGGAAGATGCCTTGAAGATATCTCAGGAATAGTAAGACTCCACTCATTATAAGCTCAATGGTGCAAAAGTATAAACTTCGCTTAAGAACAGGGTCTCTAGAATCCCTGCTCAAGAAGGGCTTCGTGTGGAATTGGTTCTTCCGTATTCATTTCACTGTGCTCAGCCATCCATGTATTCAGAGGCTGCTGCAGCCATATTTGAAGGAGCTCAAACTGGCTGCAGATTTTGTTATCATTCACATGATGCTGGTATATAGAATTCAAGAGTTATGGTGTTAAGAATGTTTCTACCCAGATTACAAAGGAAGACTTGAGAGTATAGGAAATGTACCCCTGGGATGTGGGTGCATGAAGCTATATAGAAAAGAAGCCAAAGGTGCAGTGGATACTCTAGGAAGTCAGAGATATCAAGGATGCAGAATGTCTGCTAAGGAAAATAGAGTCCAAGAGAGATGCCATGTGAATAACAAAAGCAATGCCATGCAAGCCCTTTTAAACTTACATTTTATCCCCATATGTCATAGGGGACAAACATGGAATGTGTTAGTTTTCTTGTTGATAGAACCAAATAGCTGATGCCCACAACTCAATGAGGAAATAGGATATTTAGCTTGCAGGATTTAAGGTTCAGTCTATGGCCAGCTGCTTTCAGGTAGAAACATCATGGTAGAAAGGCATGGCAGAGAAAAGTTGCTTAATTCATAGCAGCCAGGAAGCACAGCAGAAGAACAATGCCACAGAAAGGGGAGAGAGACCAAATACCAAGTGTCTGACCCAAACAGACACATCCAAAAGTATGCTATACTAATAAGCTAGTCACCTTTTAATCCAATCAAGTTGATACATCATAAGTAATGGTCACATAGACCATTAATGTTTGCTTAATGTTTTCTCTGCCAGGTTTTGGTCTTGCTGTGGTCATATTCTTTTCAATACAGTGTTCCTCCCTTTTGCAAGGGGAGCCATACTTCAGGGAGACTTGACTTTTGGAAGGGGAGTGTTCATCCTGTGCCATTATAACTCAAGATTATGGTAACTTGTTTTTTATTTTCACAGGAATTCACATCTAAGAGTTTGCTGTGAGTCTCAGAGGAGACTATAACTTGGATATTTGTTCGTTTATTTTAGCATAATGAGACTATTGAGTCCTTGGGAAAGGGAATATTATGTTTCAATTGTATGCAGAGTAGTTGTATCTTATGTGGAACTGAGATCTTGTGTTTATTTGGAGACTATGGTTTGCAGAGAAGTATTTAGACATTAAGTTAACAAAAGGGGGATGTAATGGTTTAGGTATATTGGCCACTTGATTGGCTTGTGTGCCACTGAGGAGATCAATAAAGCACATTCTGGGCATGCCTTTGTGGGCCATGGAGACGTGTTATTGGAGTCTATATTGACCCTTCCTTTCTGGCATTGTTCCCTTACTTTGCTTACTGACCACCATCAACTCAGTAGCTTTGTTCTGCCATATGTTTCTGCTTCAGAGTCAACTGGTCAACTGAATTCTCCAAGTCTCTGAACTAGAGAAACTATTTTCTTCATTAAATTGAAGTATCAGGTATTTACTTTCAACAATGAGAAATGTGACTAATGAGGAACAATATTCAAAAGTAAGTTTCCCAAGGACGATTTCATTCAGTATTGCTAAGATGTAAAATGGAGTCAAAGAAAGTTGCGACACAGAAAAATCAGCTAAATAATGGAAGATTAAAAACAAAATTATTTATTGGACAATAAAAGTCTAAAGTATATTTAAGCATTACATTTGCTAAAAAAAAATCAACCAAATCTTTCACTTGTATCTTCTCATTCCTTCTTCCTTATTTCCCATGATTTATTATGTACCCTGTTTCCCAGTCACCTAAATCTTTCCTGTTTGTGAAATCTATCGTCAATTTTTATCCCTATTAACCTTTACAGATATTCCCCTAACATGTCCCTGATCACTTTCTTTTCTTTTTTCCCTGGATAACTACCACCCACCTCCAAGAGTGTGATCACATATTGATTTGCCAAGATTTTTTTTCCTTAAAGGGAATTAGTTACTTTGTTCTTCATAGACTCTACATGCATTTTACCCATTCCATGCTTTGGTTCTTATTTTATATTTAATCTTACCTGTTTGCATGTATTTTCCCAACTAGGATGTGCATTCCTTGAAGATTAAACTCAGTACTCATCATACTATATCATATAGTGTAGACAATCCAAAAATCATAGTAAATGATGATACTGAAAATTATCTATAAGAATGACAGTATTAGAAAGATGAGCAAAGAGCTTCCATTATCTGAGGGTATTTCATGACTGATCATCACTCTTGGTGATGAAGGAATCTCAAATATCTTGGACAATTAGAATGTTTATGTTTTAGCTTCTGATTTATCAACGTTTAGATTAAGTAGTATATACAATTAAACAAATAATGAAATGTGATCTTGTTTTACATAATGTCATTTTTTACTAACTTTATTGAGAATAATATACATACAGGTAAATATACTGATTTAAGTGTGTAATTTAAAAAGCATAGCCAAATATATACATTTTACAACTTGTATAACTCATATCTCTATCACAATATGTTACAGTACAAAACATTGCTACCATCCAAAAAAGGCCTCTTTGCAGTCAGTCCAATTCCAACCCAACTCTCCTAGGTGAACAGTAACCCTATTTCTGTAACTGTCACTTAGTTTCCCCATTCTATAATGTAATATAAGCAGAATCATAAATGGGCATTTTGTTGTGTCTGGCAGTTTAACTGATCATTCACTTTTATTGTTAAGTAATATATCCAAAGGAGGAATATATAACATTCTGCATACTCATTAAACTATCAATGTGAAACAGTTCAGAACAATGTTTGAGTTGTTTCCAGTTTGCAGCTCATATTGCTATAATGGTGTTAAAAAGGTAACAGGTAGACTAAGAAGAGACTAACAAAGGGATGTAGACAGGGTACAACAAAGGGTTAACTAAAATGAAGAGACAAGTATTTTTACTCTTATGCTATTTTTTATTAGCTTATTCAAATACACACAGATTTCAACTGAAATATTCTTTGATCAGTCTGCTTCAAAAGTTTTAAAATTAAAACATAATTTGTTTACCACAAAATTAACCTATTACCAGGTTTTATTGTATATGTGTAAGGTTATTCAACCATTACAACCACCTAATTCTAAAACATATTTGTCAATATAAACAGAAAGTTCGCCTTTTCATTTATTTCCCCTTCAATCATAAGCAAACCCAAAGCATTTTTCTGTTTCATCAGTTTGCTTATTCTGGACATTTCATTCACATAATCATGCAGTATGCAGCCTTTGTTCTTGACTTCTTTCACTTATCGTCATACTTTCAAAGTTCATTCATGTTGTAATATCCATCAGTACATCCTCCCTTTTTCTGGATGACTAATGTTATTATATGGTAAGATTATACTTTATTTTTCCTCTCATCATTTCTTGGATATTTAGGGTATTTCACTTTTTGGCTCCTATGAATAATGCTGTTATGAACATTTATTCTAAGTTTTCACGTGCTCATATGTTTTCAGTTCTTTTGTGTATATACCTAACAGTAGAATTTCTGGGGTATAAGGTAACTGCGTTTGGCCTTCTGAGACAGTGCGAAACTGTTTTCCAAAATGGTACTAGCATTTTACATTTCAACCAGGAATGTAAGGTGGTTCCAATTTCTCCACATCTGATTGTTGTGTATTATTTATTGTAATCCTTTTAATGTGTGCGAAGTGGGACCTCATTAAAGTTTTTAATTACAATTTCCTAATGACTAATGACATTGACCATTTTTTTTGAAGTATGATTATTGTCCATTTGTATTCCTTATTTGAAGAAATGTCCAAATCCTTTACCCATATTTTAATTAGGTTAGTGGTCTTTTTATTTTTCAGTTATACCACAATTTAGATCTAAAACGCCCCCCACAATCCTCATGTGCATTTGAGGTGACTGGATCCTAGGAGCACTATACACCAGTGATGAGTTTGGTAGCTCCGTGTGCTGTCAGGAGGTGGAGGCTGGTTGGAGGGGGGTCAAAAGAGTCAAGATCTGGAAGGCTGGGCTTCCCTCCCTGGCTCCTCTCCTTACTCTCTGCTTCCTGATCGTCATGATGTGACTAGCTTTCTCAAACCAGACCCTTCCTCCATGCCTTTTCCACCCAGGCAACTATGGTGAATCATCTAAAAGCCAGGAGCCAAAATTAACCTCTCCTCTTTTAATCTGTGGCATTTGAGTATTTGGTCTCAGCAGTGAGCAAGAAATTGAGCTATAATACTTGATATAGAACCTAAACATTATAAGTAACTATTATATATTTTAAACATATGATTATAAACATTTACATTTTGGGAGGCTGTTTTTATTTTCTTGCAATGTCTCTTGATGTCAAAATTTTTTAGAAGTCTAACATGATTTTTCTTTCACTGCTTAGATTTTTGGTATCATATTAAGAAACAAATACCCACTCCAAGATATGAAGATTTACACCTTTTTTGGGAAGGGTTTCTCTTTTATTTTCAAGAGAAAAAAAATAAGCAAACAATGAAACCAGGTTTTAAAATAGGTTAGTAGAACATTTACAATAATTGATACATTAGGTATTGTTGTCTTCCTAGTAGTTGTTCAGAATACAGTATATAGACATGGTATCTTGTCCAAACAAAAAATTCTTTTTAAGGAACAACAGAAGCAACCTGTATAATTATCTTAACCATCATATATATATATATATAATTTTTTCTCTTTTTTCCTTTCCTCTTTCCCCTATCACAGATGGTCTTTTCTTTTGAACAATTTCTTCTCAATTCATAATATCGATTGTAGATTTTAGATCTTATTGTTCAGTTTTTCACACTAGTGAGATGATATGATTTTTACATATATGGGTCTGATTAATTTCATTTATTAGTATTGTCTCGAATTGCATCCATTTACCTATGAAAGTCCTTTGTAAAGTTTTCATAGGCTCCATTCTTGCACTTTGGTTTTTGATCAAAGTTAATCAAAATGAGTTAATTTATATGATATGAGATAATTATCATCATTTTTCATATGTGTATCCAGTTTTCCCATCATTATTTGAAAAATTATTCATCTGATTTTGTTGTCTCTCCATCTTTATAATAACAAACTGATCCTACCTATATAATACTGTTTCTGTACTAAAACATCTGTTTTATTATTCTACATATCTATGCTTAAGCCAATACTGCTTGATCTTGATTTCTGTACCTTTGTGGTAAGTTTCTGAAACTGCAAATATGAGTTGTCCAACTTTGTTCCTTTTGAAAATTGTTTTGGATTCTTCCAGGTATCTTGCTTCTTAAGATCACTTTGTCAACCAAGTGTGATGGCACACACCTATAACTCCAACACCTGTAATTCCAACACATCAAAGGCAGAGGGAGGAGGATCACCACTAGTTTGAGGCCAGCATGGGCTACATAAGTGAGTTTACGGACAGCCTGGTGATCACGAACATAGCTCAGTGGTACAGCACCTGCCTGTGAAGCATGAAGTCCTGAATTCGATTCCCAGTACCAAAAAACACACAGCTGGCACTACATAGGGAGACACTGTCTTTTTCAAAAAATACCTGTCAATTTATTTAAAAAGAAAAGACATCTTTGATTTTAGACATGGTTTACCTTGAATCTACGGGTCAATTTTAGGAATATTGCTGTGTTAATATGATGAAAATTTCTTGTTCATCAATATGGGTTGTTTGTATTTATTTAGGTCTTTTAAGTTATTTTAATGATGCTTGTGATCTTTCATTCTTATTCCTTACTGCTATTGCAAATGTAAATGTTTCTTTTATACATCGATCATTTTGGACTTCTTGTACACAGAAATATAATTGTTTTTTTATATTTTTTTGGTCTGGAAAATATATAGTTTTCATATGAATTTTTTAGAATTTTCTATATATAAGATCTTATCATCTTTGAATAGTGATAGTTTTAATTTTTAAATTTTTCATTTGCCTTATTTTATTTATTTATCCTTGCCTAACTTCCCTGGCTAGATGCTCTAAGACAATGGTGAGTAGAAATGGTAAGAGTGACTTTCCTTGACTTATCACTTATTTTATTTTATTTTATTATTTTATTTTATTTTATTTTATTTTATTTTATTTTATTTTATTTTAGGTACCAGGGATCAAACTCATGACCTCATGCTTGGCAGGCAGGCACTTATGCCATGGAGCTAAATCCCCAGCCTTATCACTAATTTTAAAGAGAAAACATCACTCTTTTACCATTAACTAAATGTTGTCTATTAGTTTTTCATAAGTGATTTTATTGTGATTGGGGAAGTTTTGCTCAATTTCTACTTGTTGAGTGTTTTTATTAGGCAAAGGTGTTGGATTTTTTCAAATATATTTTCTGGGACTATTGAGCTGATGTGTGTTTTTTCCTTTATTAATTTGATGCGTTGAATTGCTGGGTTTTTTGGTATGTTGTTCAATCTTGCATCCTTGAATTATTTTATAATAACTTCTAAGTTACTGGACATAGTTTGCTAGTAGTATGTTGAGGGATTTTACTCCCATATTAATAAACAACATTGGTTTACTTTCTTGTGGTATCATTGTCTGGTTCTGGCCTGAAGTAATATGAGTCTTATAAAATAAATTGGAAAATGTAACCTTCTCTCTTACATTGGGAACAGTTTCTCAAGGATTGGTGTTAGTCCTTGAATTATTTAATAGATTTCTGCAGTGAAAGATGTCTAGGTCTTCTCTCTTTTTGTGGGAAATTTCTAAGTAGTTAATTCATTCCCTTTACATGATAATGTCAATTCAAATTTTCTGTTTTCTCTCCATTTGTGATTTCCTACGAATGTGTCCATTTTACCTGACATGCTGATTATGATATGTCTAGGTGTCATATTATTTGGATTTATTCTACCTGGAGTTCATTAAGCTTCTTGAATATGCAGATGAATGTTTTTATCAAAACTACTTTTTGAGTGTTATTTCTGTCTCCTTCCTTTTTTCTATTCTTGGACCCCATTTTACATAGGTCAATGTAAAATGAAGGTCTTTAAAAATCTGTTAATTTTATTTTTTTTCTGTTTCTCAAATGTAACAATCTTGAATAACCTATATTAAGTTGACTGATTCTTTATTCTGATGCTAAAATATGCTATTGAGCCCTTCTAGTGAAAATTTTTTTCAGTTATTGAGTTTTTAATTCCATTTTTTTTTCTTTTGGAATTTCTACCTCATGGTTGGTTTTCTCTATTTGACAAGTACTCATTTTATACTTTCTTTTATAATTTTGGAGACCACTTCCTTTATTTAAGTATATTTAGTAGAGCTGATTCAAATTTTAATTTTACTCAATATTTTTATCTGTTCATCAAATTAAAAATTTTCTATTGATTGTCTTAATTTTAGTGCCTCTACCTCTTCCATTATGCTATTAAACCTACCAAAATAATTCTATTTTAAACATTATACTTGTTAGCTATAGAATTTCCATTTGATTCTTTTTATTATTTCCATATGTCTTCTGATTCACTAGTTGTATAATTATTAAGACATTTTCCTTTACTTATCACATAAATTTTCCTTTAGTTCATTGTCACCTAATACACAATCTACAGCATGTTTGTTATACATTATGTTGCTTTGGCTTTTTGTCTGGTATTAATTTTTTGGCAATTCATATACATACATGTGTGTGGATGTATGCACATATGCCTCTAGAACTTTTATTGTATACCAAGCATATACTGATGATGTTGTTCAAAGAGAGATGTTAAAAATAGTTTATTTTTTGCTTGGCTGCACTTAACAACATGGAAAGTATCTCACTCAAATTATTTTTTAGAATTCTCCAATGCTTTCTTTATCTAGAACAAGGGATTAAAATAAATCAATTAAATTTAAGAAAAACCAACATTAAATAATACCTATGTATAAAAATTGTTAACAAAGAATATATTAGCTTTTTAGTAAAATAGCTCATATATAAGACCTACAGGAAAAAGAATCTCAGTAGCAATGAACAATGTGATTAACTTATTTTAAAGATGAATTCTCAAACTATAATAATAGGAACATACTATTCGTATCAAGAAAGCCAATTGCTCCGTAGCTCATGACGTTGGAATGAGCTTATGCCTGAAGGTATGTGTACTTTACCAGAATTTACACAAAAGACCAGTATCAAAGAACTGCTAAGTATCCTAAACAAAATAACGAAGATGGGTTATATTGGTTTTGTTTTTGTTTTTGCTTTTTGTACCAGGGATCAAATTTAGTACATTGCCAAGCAGGCATTTTGCCGCTGAGCTGTATCTATAGCTATACCACCCTGAACGTACCCGATCTCATCTGATAGGTCATATTCTATTTTATTTTAAAAAGAAAAAACAGAAAAATCAAGAAGCAAACAATCAAAAAACAACAAGAAAAACAAAATGACAACAACAGCAAAAAAAAGGGATATAAAATTTCAAAATAAGATGATAGGAATTTAACAATCATTGTTATATTGTATATGGTTATCTTCAAAATAGTTGCTCAGGTTACCAGATACGAACATGCAAGATTGATCAAACAATAGAATTTTCCTTTGAGTAGTTTATTTTGCGTTTACTTTATCTATTGTAACTTTTGGATCTTATTCACTCTTTCAGTTTCTTACACTAGCAAAACAATATGGTGTTTAGCAAGTCTCATTTATTTCACTTATGAGTATGGTTTCTAGTTGCATTCATTTACCTATAAAAGCCTCAAGTTTATCATTCTTTTTGGCTGAATAGTATTCCATTGTAAAAAAAAAAACACATCTCAATGGATGGTCATTTTGATTGTTTCCAAGATCTGGTTATTACCTACCGTTCAGCTATAAACATGGATGCACACATGTCCCTATGATATGATGTTTTCATTTCTTCTGGGAAAATACCCAGAAAAGGAATAGCTTGGTCAAATGGAACCTGTAATCCTAGCTTTTTGAGGAATCTCCACACTGATTTCCACAGTGATTGTACTGGTCTACACTCCCACTAATGATGGAGAAGGGTTGCTTTTTACCACAGGCCCAGTAACATTCGCTGTTGGTTCATTTCTTGATGTTAGCCATTCTTTCTGGAGTGAGATATCTCAGTGTTGTTTTACTTTGCATTTCTCAAATGACCAAGGATGGTGAACATTTTTCATATATTTATTTGTCATTTGTATTTCTTCATCTGACAATTGTGCATTCAATTCATATGCCCATTTTTGGTTTGGGTCTTTAAATTCAGAGGCCTGATTTTATTCAATTCTTTATATGTTCTAGATAAAAGTCTTTTATCTGAGAGACAGTTGGCAAAAATCTCTTCCCAATCTGTGGCTTCTCTTTTCACTTGTTGACGATTTATTTCAATGTGCAAAATCTTTTTTAATAAGATGAGATCCCAGTTGTTGAGCCTTTGAAGTACTTTCTGTGCAGTTTGGTTTTTGTTCTTGAACTCTTTGCCCACCCCTATGTCCTCGAGATTTTTACCTACTTTGTCTTCCAGTAGAGTTAGTGTCTCTATCTTAATATTTAGATCTTTGGTCCAGTTTGACTTTAGTTTAGTGCATGGTGATAGGCATGGGTCTAGTTTAAATCTTCAGCATGTAGAAAGCCAGTTCTTCCAACACCACTAATTAAAGAGGCTATCTTTCTTCCAGTAAAAATGTTTGGCCCCTTTGTCAAAGATAAGGTGGGTCAGTGTCTTCTATTCTATTCCATTGAACCACAGATCTGTTTGTTTTTATTTGTTTCTTTGTTTGTTTGCTTTGTCAATGCCATGCCAATTTCATTATAGTAACTGGGTACTATCATTTCAAGTCTGGAATTGCGTTGCTTCCTGCCTTACCTTTGTTGCTCAGGATTGTCTTTCTTATTCTTTGTCTCTTATGGTTCCATATGAACTTTAGAAATGTTTTCTCTAGCTCTTTGAGGTATGTTAAGGGTATTTTGATCTAACAGTTTTGAGAGTATGGCCATTTTCACAATATTGGTTCTTCCTATCCAACAGCAAAGAATATATTTCCATTTTCTGAATTCCTCTTCAATTTTTTTCAGAGTATTATAATTTTCAATGTATAAGTCTTTTACTTCCTTCATTAGATTGACTCCTAAGTAGTCCACTTTTTTAATATTATTGTGAAGGGTGTGGTTGCCCTAATTTCTCTGTCAGTGAGTTTGTTGTTTGTATACAGAAATGCTATTGACTTTTGGGTACTGACTTTGTATGCAGCTCTGCTGCTGAATTTGCTTATTAAGTCTAGAAATCTACTGGTGAAGTTTTTGTGGTCTCCTATGTAGAGTATCATGTTATCTGCAAATAATGATAACTTAATTTCTTCCTTTCTTATCTTTATTTCTTTTATTTCCCTGTCTCTGTCTCTCTGTCTGTTTCTCTCTCTCTCCCCCCCCCTCTCTGTCTGTCTCTCTCTCTCTCTCTCTCTCTCATCTAATTGCTCTGGCTAATATTTCCAGAACTATACTGAATAGTAGTGGTGATAGTTGACAACTTTGTCTTGTTCCTGATGTTAGAGTAAAAGTTTTCAGTTTTTAACCATTTAGTATGATGTTGATCGTTGATTTCTCATAGATAATCTTTATCAGATTGAGGTAAAGACCCTCTATTATGATTTTCTCTAGGATTTTTACAATGAATGAGTGTTGAACCTTATCAGAAGCTTTTTCCACATCTATAGAGATGATTTTTGTCTTTGACTCTATTGATATGGTGTGTTGCATTTATTGTTTGGTGTATGTGTGTTCCTGGGATGAATCCCACTTGATCATGATGTATAATCTTCTTGATAATTTGCTACATTTTGTTTGCTACTATTTTATTGATGATTTTTGCATCTTTGTTCAGTAGTTCTTTTTTTTTTTTTTTTTTTGGTTGAGTCTTTCTCTAGTTTTGGTATCAGAGTAATACTTGCCTCTAGGAATGAGTTAGGAAAAATTGCTTCCCTTTCAATTTCATTAGAGTTTGAGGAATATTGGTGCTAAATCTTCTCTAAATTTCTTGTAGCATTCAGCTGTGAATCCATCAGGACCTGAGCTTTTCTTTGTTGGTAAGTTTTTAATTATATTATCAATTTCATTAACTGATTTTGGGTTATATGAGACTTTTACATCTTCTTATTCAGTTTTGGTAATTCATGTGTGTCCAGGAATCTGTCCATTTCTTATATGTTTTCCATCCTATAAGAGTACAGATTTTTTTTCACTCTTTTCAAAGTAATATTGATGATCTTCTGAATTTCCACAGGTTCTACGTGATTTCACCCTTTTTGTTTATTATTGCATGAGTTTGAGGTTTTTTTCCTCTTTTTGATAAAGTTTACTAGGGATTTATCAATTTTATTTATTCTTTCAATAAATCAACTCTTTGATTCATAAATTCTTTGTATTGTTTTCTTTTGCATTAATTTATGCTCTTATCATTATAATTTCCCCTCTTCTGTGGGCTTTGGATTTGACTTGCTTTTCTTTTTCTAGAAGCTTCAGGTATAGCAGTAGATTGCTTTGTTTGTTTGTTTGGGTTTGTTTTTCTCTTTCTGTTTTTCTCATCTGAGTTTTCACTACTATAATTTTCCCTCTTAGTACTGCATTCATTGCATCCCACAGGTTTCTGTAACTTTTACTTGCATTTTTATTTAATTGTAGATGTTGCTTAATTTCTTATTTAACTCCATCTGTGATTAATTGGTTGTTTGGGAGGATATTATTTAATTTACATGTGTTTATTGAGTTTTTGCAGTTTCTACTGTCATTAATTTCCAATTTTATTGCACTGTGGTCAGATAAAATGCATAAGATAATTTCAATTCCTTTGTATTTACTTAAGCATGTTCTATGGGCTGGTGTATGGTCTATTTAGAAAACATCCCATGTACAACTGAGAAGAATGTGTGATGGGTTATATTCCAATAAACTATACCAAAGAAAAGACAATTGAAAGAGCTATTTATTTTATCTTAGGGAAAGAAACCTATGAATAGAGTGAGGCAAGATGTTTTAAATTTAGAATTCAATCATTCCAAAAGTTCATGCAAAAAGGAAAGAATATATATCATACTGCTTTAAAGAATATAAGAAGAACTAACTAGATAAATCTACTTACAGGTCATGGTACAAAAGCATTCTGTACTTTGAATTGTACACTAGCAACAATGTCATTCTGCAATAATGATTTAAAAGAAAGTAGCAAATGAATGAAAGTGATGGCAAAATTTTATCAAGTCACAAAGGGAAACAATTTTTGTGCCAAAAATGTTTCCATAGATTTGAGACCTAAAAGTGGTCAAATTTAATTATGTCAATATGATTGGCTTAGGAGCCACCAGGGGTATTAATAAAGTACTCTTCTAGGTGTGTCTGGATTGGTCATGGAGGTGTGTCCTTGGATACTGCATCGGGATCTTCATCTCTTCCTGTCTAGTGCGGTTCCTCTGCTCTACTTCTTGACCTCCAAGAAATAACTATTTTTACTCTGACATCTCTCTTTACTGAAATATTTGTCTTGGAGCCAAGCTACTATGAATATCCTGAAATCATGAGTCAAATTAACTCTTTCTAATTTTACATTGTGTGTGTTGGTAATGTGTCCTAATAGTAAGAAATCTAATGCAGAGGTGAATGTAGAACACAGAATCAACTTGATGCTTCTAGGGATTTACCAATCATTGTATTGGTAGGCCATTGAAGGACACATTTCTGTCCTCACGAAAGTCAGTCAGTTGACCCTATATGAAGCCACCTATAAGTATGCAGTTTTAAATTCACATCAGTGGAACTGCCTGGAGACCGGCATCTGGGCCAGGTCTGTTTGGGCCCGTAGCCCCGCCCTTCACCCCCAGGAAGTCTCCCAGAAAGCAGCATCGCAGCCTGTCTCTTTGGGACCCAAAACTGTCGGACCCGCAGAGTGGCCCGGGCTGTTTGGATTGGGAATATTGTGGAGACTGGCATCTTGGCCAGGTTTGTTTGGGATCGGGGACTTTTCAGAAACCAACATTCTGGCCTGACTCTTTGGGACCTGTAGGCCCTTCACTCATAGGGAACCTCCTGGAGACCTGCCTGGGACAAAGCACGGTGGCCTGGCCTGCCTGAGATTCCACAGGCTCCGGGGTGGCCACACCCAGCATTCGCCTTACAACTTAGGGAGCCAGGAGCCCACAGAGGGGAGTTAGGACCCTGTGAGGAAGCCAGGAGCCTGTGGGGGAGCCACTGCCCCTCCAGGAACTGAGGGTGTAAGAGGTAATTCGCCACACATGCAGAGAAAGCTTTGGAACACCGCTCAAAGTAAGGAAATATAGAAAAATGACAAAAGGAAAGACCAAAAGGCAG
>PVJX010033699.1:0-19479 GCA_004027295.1 Dolichotis patagonum | reverse complement strand
AGTCTATTCTTAGTTTCTTTCAAGCAGTTTTTCCAGCTTTCAATGGAGTTTTTAGTTTCCTGGTATTCACTTTGAATCTGCTTCATGAATTCTAGGTTTTCTTTATATTCTTCATTGAACATTTCTCTCTTTCTTTTGTGTTCCTCCATTCTTCCATCTGTGTCTTCTTGAGAGGTGCTTAGCATTTCTTTTATTAATTTACTTATATCTTGCTTAACTTGAATTAATATTTCAGTTTTGAACTTGTTTATGTGGTCCAGAAGATATCTATCTTCAGCTTTATCTTTGGCTGATGCTGTGTTTGATGCTGCATGTTTGCTGCCTTCAATCTCTTTTGTATTTACCTCTCCAGGATCAATATTCTCAGGGTTGTGGGCCAGGGACTTTTTCTTATCTCTCTCTCTCATCATGTTTTTGGTTCCTTCCATAGAAGTGTATAGTGTAGTTCCCAGCCCCTTTTCTTGTTGGTTAGGGTTCTTCTGGAGCACACAGGCTAGGGTTTTCTGCCCTCTCCAGTCTGCTGTCAGACACTGAGGTGCAGGCTGGGGCAATGTATGCTGGCTCCTCCCCTCCAGGCCAAGAAGCCTTCACGAGCCTTCACTGTGTCAATGCATACTGCACGTAGGGAATTGGTTTGGGATGACTTATTGGGTCCCAGCCAGGGGTGGGACCCAGGTCAAGTAGATCCTACCAATTTGCTCTGGGAAGTGAGCAACCAAATGAAGTCACTGCCTTACCCAGTTTGGGCTGTCCTGCCTGATTCCAACATGTTGTCCAGTTGGTTGCCCCTTTTCCATGGGAGGGTCTTATTCCCTGCACTCACCACAGGTTAATGTCAGTCCCTTTCTGGCTCCATTCTCCGTTCAGCTCCCTGACTTCCAACTTCAGTGCAGCTGTGGTGCAAATCCACGGCGCCTCTGGGTGAGTCATGTGCAACGCTAGCTCTGGCCAAGTTATGCACAGGGCAGCCCAGCTCCATGCCCTGGACTGCTCAAGCCAGTCACATCAGTGTGGGTTCTGATGCTTAGGTCAGTGTTGGGCATGAATTCAAGTGGCGAGAGCACCGTGCTCTCTGATCTTAGCTTCTCTAATGGTAGCCCTGGGATTTCATTTTCGAGCAGCTCATTTCCCTTTAGTTTCTTCCTGGGTTGAGAGAATCCATCTCCCTCTGTCTGGCTCCCTCCAGGATGCTCTATTCTGGTGTGTGAGCTGTCACTCTCAGAGAGGCTCCATATCCTGCTGCCTACTGATCCACCATTTTTGCCTTCTCCCTCTGCATTTATTTTGAAATGAAGTTATTTTGACAAGTGGTTTATTTATTCTATTTTTTTTCACTTAGTGCACAACAGTCTCTGGGTATGCCTCAGACTCCCCTTGCAGTATTATGCAAGGTCTCCCCAAACCCCAGCCATTGGAATGAGAGGGATGAACTCAAGATCCACTTTTCCAGTAGCTCCTTGCCTTACATGTAGGTGTTTTGTACAATTAGTTTTTACCTGTTTGTTTCCAGCTCCTTATCAGGCCCTTAGAAGGAGACTTCATCATGTTTGGTGGAACAACCTTAACTAAACTGTGACCAGAAGCAAAATATCTGAGTCTCTGCCTCAGATCTTCTTCCAAATTGTTTCATGACCTTAAGGAATACTGGTAATTTCTAACCCCTTTCCTTTCACCTCACGACTGACTTTTCTAATGAAATTGTTCACAGAAAACTTTATCCCTGTTACTAGGCTCCAGGAACCACAACTGAACCTATAGGACTATGAAAATTATAGTTTTAAAGCCATCACATTATGTCCATCAACAGGAATAAAATTTTTTTAAAAAGAGGTGGTATATTCATGCAACAGTACATTACCTAAAAATAGAAAGAAACATATTTCCTATACCTGTAACAACATGGGTGGATATCAGAAGTAGACTGAGAAAGAGGAACCAGACACAGTGAGGACATATTATATAGTTCCATTTATATGTGGTCTTAGAAAATGAAAACTAACTTACAGCCAAAGAAATAAAATCAGTGGTTGCCAAAAGTTGGGAATGGAGGAAAGGATGGATGAAAAAAGGGCACAAGAAAGCTTTTGGAAGTAATGGGATTGTAAAGTCATTTGACCAACATGGCTTTTCTGTGAGCATTTGTCAAACCTTATAGAAGTGCACACTGTAATTGGATAACATACATTCATAAATTATATCACAATAAACTTGATGAAAATTCATTGTATAGAACAGTTCTAGGGTCCCTTATAGGTCAGCTGTAGTACATAGGACCTGAAATCAACCAGACTTAGCATTAATATTGGCCCTTCTCCTAACTGGCTCTGTAGTCGTGGGCAACTCTCTTAGAACCTATGAGCCTCTGTTTCTTCATTTTCAATATGGGTTGAAAATAGGGCTACTTCACTGAGTCATTGTGAGAGTTCTATAACCTAATGCTCAGAGAGCTTAAATCAGCATTTGGCATATAGTAAGTGTTCAATAAACATTAGCTATATTTCTAATGTATTTGAAATCATAGACCCACTTGAAAAAGTTCAGATGTGGCATTGATGTGATCCGAGTTCTAATTTGACTCTATTGTTAATTGTGCGTGATTTTAGAAAGGTTTCAACACTTTCTCTGCGTTTCTATTTCCTCATTGTTAATATGGGGGTTCGGAGTAAATGGTGTTGTCTTTATTAGCAATTCATAGAGATATTAGGGCTAACAAAGCAATTAGTAGATGAGAAAGAAGTAAAAATAGAAAAATACCTTATAAAACTGCAGGAAATAGCTGTGCTAGAACTTTTCCATAATTCTGAGGTTCAGTGAAGCAAGGAGTTTGTGCTCACATGACAGAACTTGTCCTCAATAAGGTTAGAAATTTTCTGGCCTTTGTCTTTTAACCTTTTATTACAGCATTCTTTGTCCTATTTTCCAGTTTCAGTTATGCCTTGTTTGCTTCTGACAGTCATGAGATTCCTTCTGTCAGTGAGCAAATGATACTGAATAGCTCATTTACAACAAAGGAAGTAACCTAATGGATGACCACTAACACCATCATTTGCAAAGAAAGAGCACACGTAGTATCTCTAATGGAAATTCAAATCTCAGTAGGAATATTCTGGGGTAGGAGCACTTGCTGAAATGTTTCACATGTCAATCATCTTTGCTTCCAACGGTAAAGTCAGATTCCTTTAAACACTTTTCCCCATCAATGAATACATAACTGAGTGTTATTTTAGAATTTTAGAGGTGAGAGAGGCGTGTGCCATTTTTGCCATAATTTTCCTCATTGCCCCTTTAATATCCTTGTTCCTCAGGCTATATATCAAGGGGTTCAACATGGGTGTCAAAGCCCCATAAAACACTGAGATAAACTTGTCCTGGTCAGGGAAGGACCTAGACTGAGGTTTCATATACATGGAGATGGCTGCACCATAGAAGATTGTCACCACAGTCAGGTGTGAAGCACAGGTGGAAAAGGCCTTGAGCCTTCCCTGTGCTGAGCGAATCCTTAGAACAGCAGCAGAAATTCGGACGTAAGATAGGAGTACAAATGCAAATGGTAGGAGCAGGGTAAAGATACCAGTAAAAAGGACCATAATCTCATTAAGGCTGATATCAGAACAGGCCAGTTTAATGAGGGAGAGAATTTCACAGACGAAATGGTTGATGACATTAGCCCCACAGAAGTGAAGCTTCAGGGATAAGACGAGCATGCAAGTGAGCACAAGTGATGCTCCCCATGAGGTGACAGCCAGCCAGACACATACTGGGCCACTCATGACCACAGAATAGCGCAGAGGATTGATGATGGCAACCACACGGTCGTAGGCCATGGCAGCCAGGAGGAGACATTCTGCTGTGGCCAAGGTCAAGGAGATGCTCATCTGGGTCAAGCATCGTGGGTAAGAGAGGTAGGGATGGCTAGAGAAACAATGTGCTAAGGCCTGTGGCATGGAGGCTGTTCCGTAGCAAAGGTCTAAGAAAGACAGGTTACTGAGGAAGAAGTACATTGGTGTGTGGAGGTGAGCATCAACATGGATAAGAAAGATGACAAGTCCATTTCCCAGTAATGTGCTGACATATGTTATCAGCACCAATGTGAAAAATGTGCTTCTCCACTCGGGATAGTTAGATATGCCAATAAGGAGAAACTCAAACACTGTTGAGGCATTATAGCCAGTGGCCATCCTTCTCTCTCACCACAGTCCATTGAACAGGGGTCAGCAGGGCTGCCTAGTGTTCCCTGAGAGAATGAGAAGAAAGGAATGTGAGAAAGGTGGAAAGAATTGGGGTGTTCAGGATCTTTATCTTTGTCCTATTTAGAAGAGACACAATACAAATGGAATTTCTAGAATGGAAACAGAGCTCTCCTCCTCACCGTCAGGAGAATGGAAAGCTTTGTACCCTTCTGAATGCAACTTTATGAAATTCTCCAGCTTTCCTCCTCCAGTTGCCTTCTTGAATATTTGTCCCAACTAAGAAGAGAATAAAGGGAGGCCATCTTCCTGACTCTTGCACGTGCATTCTTTTTCCCAAGACAACTTGGAAGCAGTTAAACTTTAGCTAACAGAGGAGCTGTTACACCTAAATTCTGCCTGTTCTTGTGGCTAACTCCTAACTATATGGCCTCCATTTCCCACAGCATAAGGATCAACCACAGTGTCTGACACAGAGTAGTGCAAATTACTTCTTTGACCTGAACCAGTATTATACAAAGGGACAAGTTTCTTGAACCTTTGAGGTGTGTGAGAAGTCTCTGCAAATGTCCAGCCACTGAAGTTACATTTATAGATTCTCATGTACTTCATGTGCTATGGTTGCTAGCCCTAGTTAAGAGTGTGAAAATCTAATGTGATATTTATAAAAGCATCAGTGGTAAGAGGAGGGCTTGAGTGCACAAGCTACCGAAAAAGACTCATTTTTCTCATCCTCACCACTGTTTCAATTCACTCCAATTTATTGTTACAGCTTCTTCTAATATCTGAACTTATATTAATGATTAGCTTATTATCTGTATTACCCTCCAATATGTAAATTTATTGAGGACCGGGACCTTGCCTAATTTGTTTACTGAAGTATCTCTAACACTTAGAACAGTGCCTGGGGAATTACAGGGATCAAATAGATATGAAATGAATATATGCAGCTCCAAGCACTGATGAGTACTATACAGAACCCATCACTGCTCTTGACACCCGCATGACCATCTTTTATTCTAAGGCATAACCATTACAGACTTGGATTTTTTCAACAACTTCTTTACTGGTTCTCCTCTTGTTGGTCTTGCCTCTATTCAGTTCAAAGGATGCAGTTAAATTATGAATTAGATCAGGTCACTTGTCTGTTAAAAATTTTCTTTTTTATCTTGAACCATGATGGAGATATAAATATATGCATGTTTGATGTATACATCTTTATGAGTGTGAAGATAAACATACACCCATGAAATAGTCATCATAGGTAATGCCATAAAGGTAAGGGATGAAGCTCAGTGGTAGAGTGTTCACCTAGCATGTTCAAGATGCTGGGTTCCACCCCCAGCACAACACGGCCCTGACCCCTACACTGCTAAAAGTTTAACTATCACTTCTAAAACTTTCCTTTTTCTCTTATCTTTGTGATAAGAATACTTAACAAAAAATCTACCTCTTGGATCTGCTGTAGAATACTTGTCTAGCTTGGCTGAGACTGGGATAAATCTCTAGTACTGCACAAAAAGCTAACCCAAATCCTTGCCCTCCAAGGCACAAATTAATCTCAACACATTTTCAAGTATGTAATACCATATTGTTAACTGTATCTTCCCATTCAAACATTGTTAAACACCAGTCTTCTTGCTATGACCCACAAGATCCTATATGGTTTACTTCCCCATTACCTACCTCTCTTATTCCATTTCCTAGTACCTTTTCCTGGCTCAGTTTGGTCCAGTGACATTGGCCACCTTATCGTTCTTTAACACACAACACATGAACTTCTCAGAGTCTTTGGTCATGGTGTTGTATAGTTATGAAACAATTGCTGTTCCATATTTATGAAACCCAACACCCTTACATGGCTTATTTCTTGTTCTACTCACAAGGTATCTTTTCAGTGAGTCGCTCCTGAGTCATGTTGTCTAGCGTTTCATCTTTATCCCCTGATACTTTACAACCTTCTTTTCTGCATTAATTCAGTCATAAAATTTCCTCTAGCACACTGTATGTTTTCTCTATTAATTTTTATTGATTGCATATATCAACTAGGAAGAATAATAAACCAATTGGGGAATTTTTTCCTGTTTTCATTTTCATTACTTTATGCCTTAAACCTGGAATAGCACCTGGTTCATAGTAGGTGGCCAATAATTCTTTGATGAATGAATGTGTGAAAGGGTTGTTCCATATTTAAAGGTAATCTCTTTTTCCATCCCCCTCTTCCTTTGATATTGCAATTTACATGCCAAGCACTTCTTAATGTATATGTGCTCCTTCATGGGACTAACTCTCTTTTTTCTAATCTCTTTCTTAAAGCTTCTATTTGTCCCTGACAACATCTCTAGAGAAATTTCTCACCCTCACTGGACCTAAACTTTCATCTGCAATCTGGTTAAACCAAGTGATGCCTAATTGTTCTTCTAACTCTAACAGAGTAGAATTCTCTAATTTTTTTATAGATGAAATGAAAAGAAAATGCTTATCAGAGTAATAGGAATCCATAATTTCCATCCACTTTTGGAGAGGCATTTGGGCTATAGGAGGGGCTTGGTAAGGGATGAAATTTCATTTGGCTTTAAGTATTTGGGAAAGAAGATTTCATGACTATGCCTCTCTACAGCCTGTCCTCCCAGTCAACCTAACCTTTTGTCTCATTCTGTACCTTACTCAACCTCTCAGACAAAGTACACAAGAAAAATAAATATATTTATACGAAAGTGATTTGCACTCACAAAGAAGCAAATGAATATAAGAGATGGAGGAGATGATGGTCTGTCTTTGTAGGAGTGTCCTCAGCACTTGAGAGACTTAATGCTGCATTTGGCTTCATTTCTCGTAGGACTCCAAGAAGGAACTTCATCTGGACTGCCTCCACCCTGGCACATCATCTCACAGAATGAGAGTTCATAAAGAAAAGAATCAAATGGCTACATGAAGCCATGGCTTGATGCCTGTTATATTTTAAATCAGTACATTTGGGAGTATAGTTAGCTCCCAATTGTTTACACATGGTCCATTCATAGGTGGACTATCTGAAAAGAGAAGACTGCATGTGGAAGAAAGAACTTGTTTCACATAGAAATAGTTGATTTTATGTCATCTTTTTATTTGTTTATTTTTGGTACCTGGAATCAAACTCACAACCTTGCTCTTTCTAGGTGGAGGCTGTGCCGCTGAGTTATATCCAGTTATACCACTTGAATATATCTGCTGCTTTTAGAATTATATAAAGCATACTGCTTCTGCTATTAAATATTAAATTTTGTTAAATAAATGTTTTCTATTTTTATATAAGTCTATCATGCCTAATGAATCACAGGGTGTATTTTGTTTCTCCAGCATTGAAACAGGAGTTAGAAAGTCTGTCACTCAACCCTCATGAGCTCAGCAGAATAAATCAATGAGCCATTTGACTAAAAGTGGGTGATAAATTTGTGACTGTGGCACAGGCTTGTTTTGAAATGGTGTTAGGCTTACTGAGATATTGAAATTGAACCCAAGACCTTGCTTCAATGAGTACTATGTTAGGATCCATGAAACTAAATTTGATGACAATTTCCCTCCCACACTTAAAGGCTACTCAGCATCTAAACTGAGGAAACTATTTTTCATTTGGTCTGGGCCTCCCCTCTGAAGACTGTGCTGAATGTCTAACCACAGAATTATCATTAAAAGATTCCTGGAAAACTGAGCCCTAAATGTTTCCTATCTTAGTCTTATTACCTGCAATTATGTGCACACCCTAGCTTCTTTTTGTCTAATAGCTTTCACTTGCCTTCCTGGAGATTGGTTATGCCAAAGAGATTGTTAGAGGCCCCAATACATGAGAAAACAAGAAAAAAAGAAACTAGAACTTTGTCTTGTGACCTACTCACCATTGCAAGTCACTCTCATGTACCAGTAGAAGGAGCAAAATGGGACTGCCACAATGAACAATTCCCCCATACTTGCCTGATTTGGAACTGTCAAGCTCTCCTGGTAAGATTTCAAAAACCTCAAATTCTCAAACTCAAATGCCTGCACACCTCTGAAGAAAGAAAATTCTTTTAGATTAGGTCAAACATCAACTGACAAACCCTTTTATCTGCTGCCCTTGGTAATGATATCTAATTAAATTATTTAAGTCCTTGGGTGAACGCTTCCTTCTCCGACCTTTGAGGCATATATATTCTTATTCAATTTCTCCTAGAAAAGTTATAACCAGTGGAGGATAGAGGTCACTTGAATGCCCTGTTTTCAAGACCTTTGGGTTATTTCAATTTGAAACTCACTGTTTTAGGCATTTTATGTCTTTTTGGCAACTGTTATCTATAATTTTATCTTGGTGACCTGGAACCTAACTAAACCAAATTGTCACTTTTGTTAAAAGCAGGGAAACAATAACCACACGCTTGCACCCTGACTTTAAACTAAATTAGATGACTTTCATGAGAGACCCTGGGCTCTGTACATAACTTAGCCAGTTTCTTACTCTTTCTCCATCACCCACACCCATTTTAAGTGATGGAGCATGAAAATGTAGAATCTGATACCTCCAAGATTTTGTGCATCCCTCAGACAGCAGAAATATCTGAATCTGGTCTCTCTCTCTCTCTCTCTCTCTCTCTCTCTCTCTCTCTCTCTCTCTCTCGCTCTCGCTCTCTCTCTCTCTCTCTCCCTATTTCCCTCTCCTTCTCCCTCTCCCTCTCTCTCTCTTTTTCTTTCTCTCTCCCTTAATGCTGGAAAATGAGCTCAAGCATTTAAAAAGCATTATATTGGAATGGAAGCCAATAAAGTCTTTTGGTTGATACTCACGTATACTGAAAATATAACTGACCAGAATTTGCATTTCATTGAGCAGTTTGTAGAAACTGTATTGTATCACTTCTTTTCTCCAGTTAGTCTCAAATTCATCTGTCTATATGTTTATCTGGAAGTTGTCACCCCTCTATTTCTTGGAGCATGTTATGTTCATAACTAAATCTATAAATCTTACATCCTTGGCCTATACATGATGTCTGGGGTCCAACTGACTTCCAGATTCAATTCCAAATGCAGTAATTAAATTGATGAGCTGCACAGTAGCTTATATAAATTGGAATTCCTAAGTGCTACCAGTTCATTTGTCTCCTGAGTAGAGTTCAAAGTTTCTGATCTTCACAAAGAAAAAAATAATTAATTTCCAAGAGCTTTAGGGATCTAATCCCAAACAAGTAATTAAATTTTGTCAAATCAGAGCTGTTTTTTTTTTAATCGGTACCAGGGATCGAACTCACGACTGCCTGCTTGCAAGGCTGGCGCTTATGCCACTGAGCTAAATCCCCAGCCAAATCAGAACTGTTTGAAAACATACCCATATTGGCATTTTGTGTAAGGAAAACAAATAAAGAAAAGGAAAAGTGACCTGTGAGTTCATGAGATTTTCATGCATCTTTGCTAGGTTTTCCAGAGAAGTGAGATATAATTCTTTTTTATTTTAGTCCATAGTCTATTTCCATTGTTTTTGTATGAAACTGGGGCTGAGACTGAGCCTGAAGCTGGTAGAGAAATGTTTATCAGGGGACAGCTGTCATAGTGCACAGCAGAGAGCACATATGTTACTGATCCCCATGTTGGAATAGCCCTTATGTTTGCCTTCCAGGCCCACTTTCAACACCCTAGGCTGCTACAACTGCCTTCGTGGGGTCTTTTGTCAACTGTATCATGTCTATATTTCCCCACTTGACACTATAGGTCAACAATGGCAATTCTCCATCTGTCATTAACATTCATTTATTCATTCATTCACTCTCTCACAAATGCATTTATTCTATCAATATTTATGAGCATCTATGATTGTCAGGCTATGTGCTTTACACTGAGAATACAATGGCACAAAAACAAGCCAGACATGGTTTCTATTGTTGGGGAGTTTATTGATTGATGGAGAAAACTGGTACTGACCAAGATATCAGGAACATAAATATGCACATGTGGCAAGTAGCATGCAGGTAAACAGCACAGTGACATAGGATGGGTTATAGATTCTGCTTCCTCTTGTCATCCTTGACTCCTGAACATGATCTCTTCATTAAACTCAGATTAGTTTCTTCTTTGCTATGCAAATACTCCCACTCCTTCTGCACTCACAATTCAGATCTTCTGATAATTTGAAAAGCCAAAATCTACCCAATGTTTTTTTAAGTCTCAGCCTAGTTCTTTGGTTATTTTGTATTTCAATATTATCTGGCTCTCCACCTATATTACAGCTAACCTGAGGACAGATCATTGTTTTTCTGTTCATTTAGCACTTAATGATAGTGGGCAGTAGACACAATATAAGATCGTAGGAGGCAATCAGGATAGTGGTTATGGCTGTGTACTTAGGGCTTACTAAATTTTCTGAGTAATCCAAAGAATGTGGGCCTCATTTTTCTTGTTTATTGAATGAGTGAATATATGCTAAATTTTTGGATAGGGGCTGACACATGGAGAGTCTCAAATATTGGCAAATTAGCTATTTTTTATTTTTTATAAGACATCCACATAATCACTACCATTTTATAGTTGAGAAAACAGGCCTAAAGCTATCAAGAGACTTTATTAAAGGACTCACAGTTAATTGAAAACAGAGAAAGCTAGAAAACAGAGTTTCTTACTTCCAGACTAATGCCCTTTGAGAAATTATCCATATGGTCTTTTGCTTGGTGCTAACTTTGATGACAAATGTCAGATCTTGTACTCAGCACTATTTTGTCCTGCTCCTTGGGTAGCTCTGTTTGACATAAAATGAGTACCAACATGGGTTTTTCACTGCCATATTATATTTAGGATAAGCACCATTTCCTAGGAGGATAATTTAGTTGCAGTTAATTTCATGACTACTGAATGCATCTCTAACGTCATTTCTCAAATTGGTCAGAAGGGAGAACATAATACAACCTGTCTAGTTGTGGGCCAATCACTTCAACTTTCTGGGCCTGTTTCTTTGGCTGTACAGATGATGGCTGAGGCCTATTCCAGTTATGGCATTCTTCATTAGAGAAACTGTATCCAAAGCATTTCTTTTGACACTAGGCTATGAATATCTTCATTTGTGTATGAAAAATTACAAAACAAGTTAATTGAAGTCTTAGTAAACATGTGCCATGGAAGATCTGAATTAAGGTGCAGGGGTACACACTAATAAGCTCTGTAGCTATAGTAGTGATGTTCCCTGGCAGTCAAATGAGGGTCTTATTTCAGGGAATAGCATGAATTGGCATAGACAAGGGGAAAGTGAAGAGTTGGGGCAAGAGCTGATAGGAATACACTTCACTGTTTGGGTAAGACTGTCACCAGTAGAAGATTTTATTCAGTAACTTTTTCTTCTGGTTCACTCTAGGAAAATTCTTAGAGGATGAGGAAAAAGAAAGTGTACACTTAATTTCAGAGATCTAACACTTAATTTCAATGTTCTAAGAAATTCTTTATCACAGTCTTTGGGTGCCTGTTTAGAGTTGTGCACAAATACATCATCCTAATGTAGAAAGTGGCAACTCTACTCTTTTCTTTTCTCTTCTATTATGAAGCCAGTATGGACCATGGATTAAGAGACATAGAATAGCAGAATGAAAAGCATCATGAGGTACAAGAGGAGACCAAATATCTAAACCTCTCAAATTTCTGAAGAAATTTGTCAAAAATGATGTTCCCATATTACATTGAAAAAATATTCTTCTCCGGTGTCACTGTAGGTTGGTGTAAGAAAAAACAAAACACTTCTAACAGCTTTGTGTCACAGAGATTCTTCCAGGCTCTGGGGGCATGATTAGCCTTGGTGCACTGCTCAAAGTTGAGCAATTAAAAACTATTTCTTATAAACCCTCAAAGTTGCCACACTGGGCATTGTTAAGAAGTTAGCAGACCAGGCAGTTAACTTCACCTGGAACTTTTAGCCTATAATGACCTTTAATTGTAAACAATGAAGAAAATATAGAACACTTCCTCAGGATGAGAGTGGAAAAGTTTGAAGACTTAAAAATAATGAAAAGAATGTTCTAAGCCAGCATTGGAGAAGCCATGGGAATTAACTTCAAAAACTTTTTATTGGTTTAACACAAGAGAATTGTAATAATGTGCTCATTTAAATGACACATATTTTAGAATATGAGATTTTCACACAGGACCTCAATCTACAAATAACTAGGGGAAAACTAAATTCTAGTTTTTATTCTGTCACATACCTGCCTATGATTATATTGTCTATATTTTCTTCCTCTTTGTGAAATAGTGGACAGTAATCTCCATCCTACATACTGTCCTTGGGCGATATAAGGCCAAAATTACATGTTGAGTATAAAAGATACTTGACAATCTAAAGAAATATATTAGTTCATAAGATTATTTTAGGCCTGTGTTTGAATGGATTGAGACCCAATCTATAGCATTCATAATCAGGTCTAAATTTTAAGTTAAAGGCATTTAATTTATTATTTTGGGGGGACACAAATTCATAGATGTATAGATTAGTTCATTTAATTAGACTAGTAAATAAGATTAAGAAATGAAGTACCTTAGAGGAAAAGTGATAAGCAACAAGCCTAGAGCATAATAAACATATGACAAATGACAAGTGGTATTATGAATATTCTTTATCAAACAATGTGTTATGAGAAAAAACTACAGGAATAACTAGGCCTTGGTTCCTAAAGTCAGCAATCTTATAATTTAGTAAGGAGATACAGCCTTTTAAAACAGTTCATGAGAAAGTGTATAACAAGTGCTTCAATAGGAGTACCAGCTATAATGGGAGACAGAAGAGTATTTGGTTAGTATTACTTGGAATCATATGCTTCCAGGTAAGTATGAGAGAGGAGACAATGCTGAAAGTCTTTAAGATATATAAATATTTGCCAAGATGCACGTTGAAAGAAAAAATAATAGAAAGGTAGAAGTATGTACTAAGAGATATGAATCTAATTTCTAGACTGGGAAACTATAAGCAGCTCATGGCTTACCTGAGCACGTCTGGTAGAAGAAGGTGGGGTAAGCAATTAAGTTGCAGAGTTCAGCAGGGATCAGGTAATGGAAAGTTTTGATTCTCCTACTAAGGATTTGTACTTTGTGTAAAAGTCTTGAAAAACCAGGGAAGAGATTACAGATGGAGAGTTTAAAGAGTGTTAGAAAGATCACCCTGGCACCATTGTGTAAAGCGGAATGGGGAGGAGTTAAGTCTGGGGACAACAAGAGCCATCGGAAGGCTGATAAAGGAGTCTATATGAGGTTCGAATCAAAGTGTATCCATAGATGTAGAGGAGATGAACCAGGTACCAGGTATTTAAAAACCAAACTTGCTAACTCAGTGGACTTGAGTGGTAAAAGTGACACAGGGGGTAGAACAAGGAGTGTGAAATAGAAAGAGAAGGTGAAAGTAACTAAATGCTTATGTTCACTGATGGAGGTAATGTAAGAGAAAAAGCAGGTTGGAAAGAGATAATATAGTTTTGAATATGTTGAGTCTGAGTGATATTTGAGAGAAGATATTTGATAAAAATTCAAATACATAATTCTGGAATATGATGGAGAGAGGCAGATAGATTATATGAATGCAGGAACCATTGATAACTGAAGTCAGGCACAATCATCCAGAGAATTACTAGCTTTCTGACCTTGAGCATATTGGTAAACTTCACTCTACTTCAGTTGTACTGTCATATATAAAATGAGAATGATGAAAGTTCGTATGGATCTATGAGAATTAAAGGAGATATTGTTTTTAGAACAGTACCTGGAACACAGGAAACAATACAAAAATTCTTCTAGGCAAAAAAGAATGTAAGCTCCATGACAGCAGGATTTTGATTGCCTTGACTGCTAATTTTATAACTACTAATTTTCTAGTACACACTCCCTTATATGCTCTTATAAAATAAATTAAAATATTGATTTACTCCTTTTGTCTTTCTTTAACTTTTATTTAATTTTTACTCCAAAGAATAGATTACTGTTTTGGACATAATAGATTACTATAATTCCCTAATAGATTACTATAATTTTATAGTAGATTAGTATTAGAGTTTGAAATTTTAATTCAACAAAAGATTTACAAAATCATTTTCTTCAATTTTTAAAAACAAGTTCATTGTTATATAATTCACATGCTGTATGACCCATCTATTTTCAAGTGTATAATACAGTAGCTTTGAGTATATTCCTAGATAAGTGCAGTCAGAATCACATTCAATATCAGAATATTTTCATCACCTTGAAAAGCAACTCTACAGTCTTTATCTATACTCACCTCATCCCGAGTCTTATCTTCAGTAATTCCTCATCTACTTGCTTTTTCTGTAGATTTACCCATTCTAGACTTGTATGAATGAAATCACATAATATGTGGCCTCAAGTGACTGGTCTCTTTCACATAGCTTAATGTTTTTAGGTTTATTGAGTTGAAGCATATATCAATACTACATTCCTTTATATGAATCTAATACTCCATTGCACAGATATAATATATTATGTTTACTCACTCATTCATTTACTCATTCATTCATTTATGCTTCTTTGATTTGGCTCCAGCTTTTGGATATTATGAATTGTGTGGCAATAAGCATTGATGTGGAAGTTTTTATGTGGGTGTATTTTAATTTTGTTTGGCTTATATTTAAGAGTAGAACTGCTAGATAATATGCTAAGTCCTTATGTAATCATTTGAGAAACTAGAAGGCTGTTTTCTAAAATGGGTGCATCTTTTTAAATTCCCAGAAATACCGTGTAAGTGTTCTGGGTTCTCTTCATCTTCACCACCAAATACTGTTATCTGCTGTTTTGATTCTATCAATCATAGTGAGTGTTAAGTGATACCTTCACACCCTTCACATCTAGGAACGTTTTCATTTGTTTTTCTGATGACTAAAGCTATGGTGCATCTTGTCATGGTCATTTTTTCTATTGATATATCTAATTTGGAGAAGTGTTTAGTTACTTTATTTGTTCAATCTTTAAAAATTTTGTTTCACATTTACTTGCTTTTTTGGAGAAGAATTAATATACAAAGAACTGAAAGTATTCAATATGTACAATCTGATGAGTTTGGACATATGTAGATACCTGTAATATCCTCATGATGATCAGAGCAACTGATTAATTACATGGATGTATCCACTACCACTCAAAGACTTTTTCTGTCCCTTTGATTTTGTTTCATGGTAAGAACACTTAACACAGCTGATAAGGATGTAGAAAAATTGAAACTTAGCTGTGCGCTTCCTATGTGACTCCGGCTGGCACTGAGGAATGCCCCACCACACTGGGACCTTGGCTCACACAGCTGCATGTTTCCTGCATGACTCCCGCTGGCCCTGGGGAACACGTGATGCCCTTGGACCTTGGCCCACGCATTCGCGTGCTTTCTGTATGACTCCAGCTGGCACTGAGGAATGCCACACCACCCTGGGACATTGGCTCATGCCCAGGGGACACCTGGGCCCAGGACATCTGTTGGCTTCTCAGGGACACTCCCTACCTCCTGGGCTAAATACTTCTGCTGATGCTCAGCTACCACCCTTTCTCCCAGAACCTTGGACTACAGTGGATTAACTGTGTTATCTTGAAGGGAGATTCAGTAATTGCCTCACCCAAACAGAAGATCTCAGCAGGTTCCAGTCAATGTGCTGAGTATGCCCTTAAAATAGAGATGTACAGTGGGTAAATAGGGCCAGTAGTAAAGCTCCCTCTGACTAACTGTAAGATCTTGGTGAGCCTGACAAGAGTGTGTGAGACCCTTTCCTGGACACAGAAAATATCAGGCAGGTTGAGCAGTGTGCCAACAAGGACTCGCCCAACTTGAAGAAATTCAAAAGGGCTTATGAGACACACAGGCACACAATAGGGACACAGTAGGACCTCAGATGACACAAACACTATAGACAGGGAGATTTGATGACCTGGAATAACCTGAAGATAAAGTAATAGCAGGAACTAAAAGTTGACCTACATCAATACTACTAAGCTTGTCAGCCCAGGAAGAATATAGGACTTACCCAACATGCCTGGGAGTGGGAAATCAGGTGACTGGCCCACCTATTCATTGTGAGATGGAGCAACTGGGCAAACATAACATTACATTAGGACCCCAAGATACACACTACCAACAGTGGACACTAGTGGGATTGAAGGACCAAATATTAACTCAAAAGGGGAAAATGGCAAAACAAAAAAGCAAAATACAATCTCAAACATCTAGTCCACCAGGAGCAAGCACAGGAGACATTGAAATAGAAGACTTCAAAAGTAAAACAACAGAAATCTCTGAAAAGATAGCAACTAAAATAAAAAACAACTCCATGAGGCTATAGAGGAAATCAAACTAGAAGTACTCTCTCAAGTAAAGATAGAAATAACAACCTTAGTAAAGGAGTTGCTGAGTGTAGCTAAAAAAGATATAGAGAAAAAAGTACAGGACAATGGGAAACTGATTGAAACCTTGAATGAACAATATAAAAAATAAACAGAATTCATGAAACACACTCAAAGAGACATCCAAGAAACAAAAAATTCTATTGAAACCTGGCAAAACAGTTTAAATGAAGCTGAAGTTAGGATTTCAGACATTGAGCACAGGATCACAACTAGTGATCACAAAGGATAGAACTTTTAAAAATAACAAAGCAGCATGAAATGACAATCTAGAAGCTTCAAGATGATGCCAAGAGAAAAAATATAAGATTATTAGGCATCAGTTAAGATACAGGAGTCAATGCAAATAACATAACTAAAATATCCACAGATGTAACAGCAGAAAATTTCCCAAACATGGGGAAAATATCTGATATGCAAATAAGTGAGGCATATAGGATGCCAAAAGTCAAAACAAACATAAATCTTCACCCAGACACATAATAATTAGGATCTCATACATACAGTATAAAAACAGAATACTAAAAACTGTTAGAGAAAATACACAACTGACCTATCAAGGAAAGCCCATTAGAATCAGGGCAGACTTTCCAGCACAAACCCTCAAATCAAGATGAGCTTGGAGTGAGGTATGTCAAGCCATGAAAGAAAACAAATTTCAACACAGACTGATGCAACCAGCAAAACTTTGATTCAAATTTAATGGAGAAACAAGATACTTCCATGACAAAGAACAACTGAAGAAATTCACGTTGACCAAACCAACCTTAGAAAGAGTACTGTAAGACATACTAGACAGAGATAAAAATGCCCACAATCCCCAGAACAACAGGAGGAAGAAACCAGCAGGTAGGACAAGAAATTGAACAAGGGGGAAAAGAAGAAAGCAAACACCTGGAACATAAAATGGCAAAGTCAAGCCAGTACATATTAATGATATCCACAAATGTAAATGGCCTAAATAAACCTATCAAAAGAAAAAAGTTGACAGAATGGATTAAGAAACATAATCCCACAATATTCTGTATACAAGAAACACATCTGACCCAAAAGGAAGCTGATAGATTAAAAGTCAAAGGATAGAAAAGAGTATTCTGAGTGTACCATGCCCAGCAGCCTTCTCTCAGTTTGGGAGGTGGAGGCCGAGCAGGGGACTGAGGCCCGGTAAAACATACAGGAACCCTGGGACACAGAACGGCAGCCCGGCTGAGGTTCCATGGGCTCCAGTCCACCACACCTAGCACCTGCCTTACAACTTAGGGAGCCAAGAGCCCACAGAGGGGAGTTAGGACCCTGTGAGGTGGGTCCTGCTGCCCCAAGGCGGGCTCCTGGAGAGCTGGTAACCTGTGCTCCAGACAATTGAGCTTGGGCTAGCTACCAGGTACACTAGACCGAATCCCTGAAGCTCCACAGCCTTAGTGCACCACACCCAGTGGACTTCTCTCAGTTTGGGAGGTGGAGGCCGAGCTGGTGGCCTGAAGGCCTGGTGTGGGCTGTCCTGGAGAGAGCTTAAAACCAGCACTCCTGGTGGTTGACATCATACTCACCCTCTAGGACATGGGACTGTGGCCTGAGGTTCTGTGGGCCCCAGTTTACAAGGCCCAGCTTCCACCTTTCAATTTAGGGAGCCAAGAGCCTGTGGGTCAGCCACCGCTGCTCCAGGAACTGAGGGTGCAAGAGGTAGTTCACCACACATCCAAGGAAGCTTTGGAACACCGCTCAAAGCAAGGAAATATAGAAAAATGACAAAAGGAAAGACCAAAAGGCAGGCTCAAAGCTCCAGCCCATCCCAAGAAAGCTTAGAAGCCATGTACATAGAATAAAAAAGAAGCCATACACTTGAAATGTTTGAAATGATATCAAATGAAATAAAGATGCAAGTAGGGAAAGCTATGGAGAAATTCAAATCATAAATACTTGCCCAGGTAAAAGAAGAATTGATAAAAATAGTGAAAAAAATAGTGAATGCATTTAGTGAAGACACAGCTAAAAAATTAGAGGAACAAAGCAAACAGATAGACTCCGTGAATGAACACTATAAGAAACAAACATAATACATAAAGCAGATTCAAAGGGATATACAGGAAATCAAAAATGCTGTTGAAAGCTGCCAAAACCACCTCAACGAAAGTGAAGGTAGAATTTCAGACCTCGAAGATAAGATTGCAGCCAGTGAACAGGAAAGACAAGATCTTTTAAAAATAACAAATAATCAGGAAATAACAATTCAACACCTGCAAGATGATGCAAAGAAAAATGACATAAGATTAATAGGGATAAATGAAAAAGAAGGGGATAGCCCAAATGATATCAAGAGGATATTTACAGAAGTAATAGCTGAAAACTTCACAAACATGAGAAGGGAAACTGACATTTGGATAAGTGAAGCATATAGACTCCAGATAGCCATAACGAAAATAAAACTACACCCAGACACATAATAATCACCATCCCAGAAATCCATCATAAGAACAGAATAATAAAAGCTGTTAGAGAGAAAAGACAGATCACCTATAAAGGAAAACATATCAGAATCATGGCAGACTTCTCAACACAACCAATGAAGTCAAGAAGAGCATGGAGTGAAGTATTTCAGATCCTAAAGGTAAACCACTTCCAACACAGACTGACATACCCTGCAAAACTGTATTTCAAAATGAATGGAGAAATAAGATACTTCCATGACAAAGAACAACTGAAGAACTTCATGAACACCAAACCAACTCTACAAAGAATACTGAAAGACATTCTAGATACACACAGTATAAAACCACCAAGCAAGGCAGACAATTAAACACAATCGAAAGCTAAAGACACAACAGCAGAAAGATAACAAGTCAACAATAAACCAATATATAACAGTTACAACCATGAATTTAAATGGCCTCAACTCACCAATCAAAAGAAACAGACTGGCAGAATGGATCAAGAA
>PVJX010033698.1:0-19487 GCA_004027295.1 Dolichotis patagonum | reverse complement strand
CCCCGATGGCTGCCCACGGGGCGCTCATTCCCGGGTCTCGGGTGGGCCCTTTGGGCCGCAGGTTTCCATCACCCAGGAGGCCGAGGGGTGCGCTGCCCTGGGGACGCAGGTCCCGCTCCCCCACCCTTCCCCGTGGCCATGCTGCAGCCTCCTGCTGCCAGATCCGACTCGGGTTTCAGTTTGAAACAAGAGGGCAGGGAACCCTCTGGTGTGAGGCAACTGCTATGAGGAGAAGACCTGAGGACATTTACAGAACTGTCCTGATCCCTCACAAGGAAGCCTAATGTCCCCGAGCTGAGGCCAACGCCCCTAGCTCAGAACTCCCTCCGGGTTTGGAGAGGAGGGGATCCTGCCTTCCAGACCTGTCCAGGCTGCACTGCCAGGCCACGGCAGATCTGCGGCTCCCCAGCCTCCGGACACTTTGGTCATGACCATCCCGCTTGAGCTGAAAGTGTGGCCAGTGGACAGGGCAACTCCGGCAGGTCCTCTCATCTTCATGGAGGGGCAGTGGTGGAGGGACAGTGCTGGCCGGGCATGGGTGACCCCACCACTCCGCTGTTGCAAGTGGTCTGTCTCAGCTCCCACCAGATTCCCATCTGCTCAACACCACGGTGGGTGATCCGGTGACCAAAGCCAAGGTCTGGGACTCGGGGACAGGGCGTGGTTTGGTAGAGAACCATTCGCATCCCACATCTGACCTAGATGGGGCAGGGGCATAAAAAAGGCACACACTGCAGACCTCGAAAGCCCTGAGGGCCCCCGCACTGAGCCCAGCAGCCGTTGCTCTAGTCACCGCAGAGTGACTGTGTGACAGGCCAGAGCAGGGCGCACAGAGGAAGATGGGACCGGAACTGGGCGGCTTTGGTTCCACTGCTCCTCACAGCCCATCAGATTTTAACTCAGTTTCCCTCCTGTCCTACTGGCGCTGATGGGAGGGCTTCAGACATGTGGTCTCAGGCCAGGGCGCATCTGGAAATAAAATTTAGTTTCTTGGATGTTTCCTCGAAACATTAAAAACTGGGCCAGAAGCACACAGATTTGCAAATGGAGAAAATTCAAGAAGACATGAAAATGTCCGCAGATGTTCTGTTATTCCTACTTGTCTTTTTAGGAAGAAAACTTTCAAACTACAATAAAAGAGATTCTCTGAATAAAAGAAAAGCAAGAGGCTATTATAGAAAGTTGACTTTCTCAAAAATATCTCATAGGGATACGAGAAGAAAGCCCTCCACTGGGACGATGAATCTTATTTATTCATATTTTGAGACAAGAGTTCTCGTTGTGTAGTCCAGGCTGGTATGACAGTTTTGGCAATCCTCCTGCCTCGGCCTCCAGAGTTCTGGGATTGCAGGTGTGCACCATCACACGCGGCTGACTCTTTTTGTATTTGTTTTAGGTCTGAACATTTCTAACAGACTTTGGGAAATGCCAATGTATTACTAATAATTGGAAAGCTGTTATGAACAAACCTATTATACAAGTACAGAAAGTGATTTCTTGGTTTTATAATGGTACCATTTTCACTTGCAGTGTAGGAGTCAGTAAACTGTACAAGATGGCATTCTGTTATAAATCAGCTTGGGGTTAAGTGACAGTGCCCAGCTGCAGGCTTAGGAGCTCAGGACCTATCCAAAGCATGCGTAGGCTCCGTTGCCAGGTGGTCTATGAAGCGAGCTTCAAATCACAGCGTTTCCAGTGTCATCTGAGTCATTACTCTATCACACATCCAGAAGCAGCTGAATTCCTGGAATAAAACACCCAAAGAGCAGATTTCTTCCAGAGCCACGAACACCTGTGTCAGTTTTCCTGACCCTCCCTCCTCAGGCAGTTATTGCCCAGGGACAGGGAAGAGTATTTAAGGGCTTCCCCATGCAACACCGAGGGTGAACTTCCTCATTCCTACGGTGTCTGCCAATCTCCAGTGGTGTCTTCCTGCCCTATGCACCCAGGATTCTCCACCTCTCACGAGTGTTAGAGATGGAGGAGGCACCCCCAACGCAACTGTAGACTTCACTCCAGAAAGAATGGCCAGCCAATTACAGCGCAGGTGAGGATGCCAGAGAAGAAGGAGCCTTCTGTGTGGTTGGCAGGAGTGCAGACTGGTGCAACCACTATGGAAATCAGTACGGCGATTCCTCCAAAGACTAACACTGCACAATCCATCTGATCCAGCTGCTCCCCTTCATCCTGACACAGTTAAAGACATTGTACGATGCGATCCATGCATAGCCATATTTGTGACAACAGAATCCCTAACAGCTAAAACTTGGCAGTGGTAATCATCCATAAGTGGAGATAAAGCGTGGTATTTACACACCATGGAGTACTGCTCTGTCATGAAGAAAGATAAGCTTGAATCATTTTTAGGAACATGAATGTACCTTGAAATTCCCAAAGATGGGCTGTGCACGCTGACTGGGAACTGGCCACAGGGGACACTTTGGTCACTGGCAGAGCCATCGGGAGTGGCTGCTCAGAGCCCGGTGTTACTGAGCTCAGGACCGCGTGGTCGGCCTGGCCTCCGGGCGCTGCTCTGCGTAGTCACAGACTGTGCAGGAAGTTTGGAGGTGCACAGGCAGGGACGTTTGGGCTGCGCTCTCCTGCAGCTGACTGCCTAACAGTTGGGCAATGGCCGGACGGTGCGGGGACAGGGCCTGGGAGGCCCCGTGAGCTCCAGGGCCCAGCGGCCAACCATGCAGCGAGAGATGGACTTTAGTCAAAGGCGAAACTCAACACAAGGGAGGAGGAAGGCAAGGAAATCAGGAAAAAAGGGAGAACAGAAAGGACACTGGCAGAGACAGACACAGACAGACAGACACACACACGCTTTTCCCGTGTGTGAAAATGTCTCACACATCCCAGGCACTCCAGCGGCCGCCAAGGAGTAATGATAATAAAACCAAAACCAACAGGAGGAACTGTCCCCACTTTCGGGTCACCTATGTCCCAGACGCTTAGCAGTTTAACAAATGGGGCTGAGGTAAAACTCCCATCCCGCGGTCTAAACAGGCACTGTGTATTTTTAGCTGTGCACCCCATGGTGTAACCCCCTTCACCGAAACAGAGGGTGACTTGTGAACCGTCATGGACAGGCACAGACACCCGCGGTCACCGCAGGCTGGGGGACCACCCCAAGGGCCCATGTGGATGGGCCTGGCCCACTGCCGGCTGGTGCACCCCACACAGGTGAGAGCTGCCTGGGGGATGTGGCCCCCAAGCACTTGGCCCCAGCCCTGCCTGCCACCCATGCCACGGACCTCACGTGGGGCTGTAAACACCGTCGGCCTGAGCCCACCCGGTTCCAGTGAGACCAGAACAGCACAGGCTGCGGGGAGCAGCACGCGGCATGGATGCTGAGACGATGCCGGGGCGGCCTGTGGGGGCCCTGCCGGGCCTTGACTTAGCTTCTCGGCTGCCGAAGTCTGGTGACACCGCTGACTGGTGAGGCTGGAAGCCCGGGACAGGGAAGGGGCTGTGTGAGTATTTTCATATTTGATAGGTTCGGTCTACCATATCAGCCTGCAAATCACTCCCTACCTGCACTCAATATTCACTGACTCCAAATACACCTTGGAGTCAGCAGCTAGAGAATCTCAGGATTTGTAAGTAGTAACATGAATCCACTTCATGTCAGCTGACAGATGCAAGCCAGTTGGAGTGGTGCCTGCCTACAGAACCAGCACACAAGAGGCCGAGGCAGGAGTATCTTAAGTTCCCAGGTAGCCTGGGCTACAAAGCAAGTTCAACAGTGAGATCTTATTTTGAGGAAAAGGAGACAAATTCAACTGTTTTTTAAAACAGAGGTTATCAGATTCATGGAACAGGGAGTTCAAGAACAGTTGCTTATGAATTTTGGTGAACAATATAAAAAAACAACAGAGATAGTGATAGCCATAAAAACTGACGTCACCAAGGAGGTTTCTTGGGGGTTTGATGATGGCTGTCTGTCACTGTCTGTGACAAAACTGGATTCAGTGAGGAAGACAGAGGAAGGGCGTGCAGTGGGCGTCTGTCTCTGACTCTGGCCTGGGCTCCCTGTTGGCGTGAGTACCCTTTCTCCCGGTGGAGCCCTTTCTGTGTGTTTTTATGAGACAGCTGGACTCGTCCCACCACTGGAATCTCTACAGGACCCAGGCCTGGCCACAGCACCACTTACCATGTGCCTGGGTCCTGGGTGGGACACGGCCACGGTGGGATGGTTTGGTTCTTGACAGGTTTGTGTGAAGAAGGAAGTTTTCCCTCAGGGTTAGGAGCTGGGAGGAGGTGAGTCTACTGCAGCCGCCATGTTTACTCCCCTCAGAAACCCATTCGGCAAAAGCCCAGATGGCGCTCTGGGGTCTCTGACTTGGACCTGGCGACCCAGTGCGTGTGATACCGTTTCTTCCTCTTTTGAAGTTTTATAGTGCCCGTGTTTACATGAAAGAAAACAGTGAACACTAGGATTTGCTCACCGCACAGCAAGGAAGTAACTAGGGAGTAGCAAGAGGACAGTTGTCACAACCATGCTGATTATGGTGTCCAGGCACTACAGAATCATGAAACAAATTAGGAAAAACATCAGCTGTAAAACATTTTCTGCCTTCCTTCTCTATATTCTGCTCACTTTTGCTGGTTTAATTTTTAAAAACAGAAAAATAATAAGGATAAACTAGTAAGAATTTGAGTGAAAAGTTCAGCTTTAGGGGAAAAGCTTTTCTTTAGATTTCAAGAAAAATCACTAAGCAATAAAACAATGATAGGAAAAGCTGGGTGTGGTGGTGCATGTCTGCAATCCCAGTGGTTGAGAGGCTGAGGCAGGAGGATCTTGCAAGTTCAAGACTTGCCTGAGCTACAAAATTGAGCTTGAGGCGAGCTGGAACTGCATAGTGAGACTCTGTCTCAAAAAGACAAAAACAGTGGTAAATGTCTTAGTTACTTTTCTCTCCTTACTGAGACAGATACACCTGAAGTTAAAGGGAGAAACGCTTATTTAGCTCACAGTTTGTGGAGGTTTCAGCCCATAACTGGCTGGCTCCAGGGCAGGGTGGTGTGGCACAGGGGTTTTGCAGAGAATGTCCATGGCGGCAGAAGACAGAGAAAACAAGAGGCCTTAGCAGTGTCTTTCTGCCCCTTTTATCTTATCCAGGGTGCTCAGCGCAGGTAGCACTCACACCCTCAACCCTAGTGCCTTTGGACCTGGTGTGGCAGCATGAATCAACCCCGGCACTACACACTCTGGAGCCAGCCACCTCCGAGAAAGCCTCATCTGTGACTGCATGAGACTTTGGGGGGACACTTAACCATAAGCTGGAACAGCAGACATTTAAAACAGTAATTTTTTAAAGCTGTCTTTTATAATTATATTAATGATACTTTAAACATTATTTCGTGTGCATTTTCTTAAATGCTCAAATGCATGCTAAGTATGGTAGCTCAACTTCCATCCTTCAGGAAGCGATCAGTAAGTTCCTGAAAGCATTTCAAGTGATTAATGCTGCCGTGCTTAAAGTGCCTCAAAGGGTCCGGGCAGCGCGGCAAGAAGCCTCTCGAATGCCTGGCTGGTGACCCTCATGGCCTGCGACAGCTCGCAAATGCACAGGGCCCAACAGGGCAGGCGGGCACGAGGCGCAGAAGAAAGATAATTCTGAGGTTGCACGTGTGGAAAAGGGCTGGTAAAGCTCACAGCGCCACCAAAACCAAAGAGCCGGACACTAGCGAGAAGAGTAGCAAAGCAAATGCTACCGCCTTCTGGCGGAGCACGCTGCGTTCAGCAGAAATGCAGACGCGGCTGATGGATCCCGGGGCCCAGGAGACCCCGGAGCAGCGGGGTTTCCAGACCTCTCCCTGCAGGCCTGCTGTTAGGGACCAAGCACTGAGCCCTGGCTAAGAGCAAGAGCTGGACCCGGGTCGGGACACCGCAGCTTCAGCAGCGCTGGTGGACTATGGAGGCTCAGTCAACACGAGCTTTAGATATTTTCAGTCTTTACATTCCAGAAAAATTCTTATTCTGATCAGTCCAAGTCTATGGTACCTACTGAGTTCATTGCTCAGTACAGGAAACTGGTGCATGACATCAACACATTTTAATTCTTTTTTTGGTCCTCTTCCCCTCTCTTCCCTGCTCCAGTCCTTAGTCTCCTTCCCTTTCGTCATAGATCTATCTCCCTGTTTCTTATCCATCTTTTATTTTGCTCTTTAATTTATTTACATTTGGGGTTTCCATGAATAAGCTTGTGTGTCGGATTTATTTCACTTAATTTAACATTAAGTTTCCAGGTGCATCCATCTTCCTGCAGAGGACTCAGGCTTATCCTTCTTTATAGCACAGCAGTACTCCATTGTGTATAAACACCACGTCTTCCTTTGTTTCCTTTTTCCTCCAATGGTGGCCCCTAAACGAGCTGAGGCAGCATTCCCTGGAAACTCCTTAGAAACACAAATTCCCAGAGTCCACCCCATGACTGATCAGAGGCCTGGGAGTGGGGCCGAGGCGCCTCCCACCTCCCCTGTTCTGGTGATGGGGACTGAAGCCCGAGTCTTCACACTGAACAGCACCACCAGACCTTCTCAGCTGCTCTTCTTTTCAAAATCCCCTCCCGGACACTCCAGTCATCCCTCTGAGGGCAGGCGAGAACATGCCCCCCCCCCTTCAAAATAAGAAAATAGTTCAAAATGGACACAATTTTTAAAATCAGGCAAAACACGAAACCCACTCCTCTGCTGGCTTCCTATTGGCGGGTGCCGAGGCTGAACAGCCTGTGTGCTCTGACTGGGTGGCTCTCACCCAGCTGCCACACGCCTGTTCTTCTCCCAAACTGTCTGCTCAGTCTGGAGGACATGGAGCCCTCCTGGCAGCCTCCTGGCCCTGCACCCTCTGCAGCCCCCCCGATTCACACCTTGGGACGAGGTTCACACCCCTGGAACTGAGTTCACACCTCTAGAACCAGATTAACACCCCCAGAGCCAGGTTAACACCCTGGGAAATGGATTCATACCCCTGGAGCCAGAGTCACACCCACAGAACCAGGTTCACACCTACAGCACCAGATTCATATCCCCAGAACCAGATTCACACCCCTGGAAACAGAGTCACACCCACAGAACTAGATTCACACCCCTGGAACTGGATTTACACCTCTAGAACCAAATTAACACCCCCAGAACCAGATTAATGCCCCCAGAACCAGATTCACACCTGTAGAACCAGATTCACACCCTTAGAAGTGGCTTCACACTTCTGAAACCAGATTCACATGCACATAACTGGATTTACACCCATGGAAATACAGTCACACCTCCAGAACCCGGTTCACACCCACAGAACCGAGTCTGCTGTGAGCCCAGGCAGAGAAGGCCAGGTCTAGGGCTCCGAGCTGCTGTGTGTGAGGAGCTGCTAAGGAAAGCCAGAAATCTGAGTTTTCAACCTGACATTTTTCAACTTTAAAAGCTTGCAGCAAGGGCTGGGGATTTAGCTCAGTGGCTTAAGCACCTGCTTGGCAAGCTCAAGGTTGTGAGTTCGATCCCCAGTCCAAAAAAAAAAAAAAAGCTTGCAGCAAATACTGAAAAATCGAAATGTGTTTGTGTACCTCTGTGTCTGCCAAGTAGAGTCCCTCTGCGGGCTGACAACTGGATCTCGACCCCAGTCCCACCAGCTGTGTGGTGCAAAGGTGACCCGGGCCATGGGCTCAGCGCGCAGGCTGGCACCTGCCACCTGCCAGGGCTCCCTGGGGTCCTCAGTCGGCACCCGGCCCGCGTCTCTCTCCCCACCCCTGCGGAGCAGGAGCAGGAGCTCTGCGGCACCCTCAGAGCGCGCCCTGGTGTCTGCGGCATCAGCTCCATCGCAGACCTCGAGGCCACCGACCTCGTCCTGCGCTGGTATTAGGCTTTGATTAGACAAGAAATCACGGAAACTGCGTGTCGATGAAAGGCTGGCTGCTCAAGAGTGAGCCTAGAACCGCTGGCCACTGTGTTTCAGCGACGGCTCAGCACTCTCAGTGCTGAGAAGGGCTGCCAGGAGCCTGCGGAGGTGACCTGGGGAAGTGATCCCAGCCCAGGGCGGGCCTGTTCACTTTGGAAAGTAGGGAAAATGGTTCATTTCAAATGTGACTTTGCTTTTTTTGAGAGGGTCTTGCTATGCAGTTCAGGCTGGCCTTCCGCTCACTTTGTAGCCCAGGCGGGTCTCGAACTCCCACACACTCTCCTTACTCAGCCGCCCGAGCGCTGGGATTACTGCAGGGCACTACTGCAGTAATATGACGTATTGCCACTTAGCAAGGGCACTGAAAGAATCAGCGGTCCTTTCTGCCACAGTTATGTAAGTTTTACTCACGGTCTCTAATTTAGGCCCAACACTGCGGGGCTCAGGGGAGGTCTGTTCAGTTTTCAGTGAAGGACAAGACACCCACAGAGAGCATTAGAGCCAAGCAGGTGCCAGGGTACTGCTGTGTGCTTCGCTCCTGGCCGATGAGGCAGGCACTGCCGCCGAGGCCGGGGCGGGCTGCGCACGCTCCTCCACAGTCACCATCTGCGGAGTCCACACAGCCCCTGGACCTAAGACTGTTTTTGTGCTGTCAAAATGCAGAGTAAATATGGACTGCGTGCCCTGTCCGTGTGAGGACGCGGTTAGGGTCCCGGGAGTATCTGCAGCACTGAGGACGGAGCCCCGCAGCCTAGGCCGCTGCTGCGCGCCTGGATCTGTCTGCGCCCGACCCTCGGCCTGCGCCTGGCCGTCGGGGGCGCGCGGGGGTTACCTGCAGACTGTTGAAGAGCACGAAGAGCACCAGCATCCAGAAGTGTCTGTAGGCCGCGTGCAGGCCTCCCCAGAGCCACGTCACGGAGACCAGGGCGAAGAGGTACAAGATCAGCGGGATTTCTAGAAACCACAAAGGCAAAGAGAGGAGACAGCTTCGTTACACCAGACAGTCACGCTCTGCCACTTTCCTGCAACAGTTTCTCCATGTGTGAGCACCCAGGGGAGAGACCGACCCTGGAAATCCTGTTCTCCCGCCACCCGCCAGGAGGGAAGGGAAGACGCTGGGCTGAGCCTGGTTCGCGGGGCCTCTCCGAAGCGTGCGCAGCTGGCCCGGGCTGGGGCCGAACGGTTCCTCTCCTCGCCTGCCACCTGCTGGCCTCCTCGGGAAGTACCGCGAGCGGCTCTGGTGAATTTTTCAGCCTTCAGAGAGCAAACGCAGGCAGCCCCAGGCACCCCCAGGTTGGCGTAGTCTAAGCATTTAAAATTGAAAAGTACATAAAGAACTCTACAGGGCCTGCCAGGCAAGCACTGTCGTGAGTTCGAGGCCCGGTACAAAAAATAATCTCTTTTCAGTGTCAGGAAACAGGTGTTCACCTTTTTAAAAATAAAAAAAAAATTGACAAAACACCAGAATTTATGAATGTTAAGAACAAGCATGCGGGGTCATTCCCTGCACAGAGCTGGGCTCCCCGACCCATTGCGCCCGTTGTAGTTTGCGTCCATGACTTTCACAACAGATTTCTCCAGGGCCAAGGGGCTGTATTACCGTTTCTATCTGCTTGTGAGTTTTCCTCGATGTTTGGATTTTACTATTTGAATGACAATTCCTGTAACATTACCCTTTGAATATGCCAATGTGTGTCTTCCACAGAGATATTTTCCTATTCATACACTCGACCTCATAAGATGAAGAAATACACACGGAAACATGAGTGCCGTCCTCAGGCTGCCTTCCCTCACTCCCATGAGCCCGCCCGCTGGCACAGCTGACAGGCCACGGCGGGCCAGTTCATCTCCCACGGCTCTGAGCGCCCTTGACTTTCTCGACCCTTGTAACCATTAATCCGATCTATCTGCTTCACTGGATTAAGAAATGCCGTGCTCCTGGGTGTGTGGATGGGCTGTGCAGATGCGACCTTGGTGCCACACACAAGCCCTCGCCTGTTTGAGCAATCGTGTTTTGTAACACTCTCCCCGCCCAGCTTCCTGGTTGCCATCAGGTGAACAGCCGTCTTCTGCGGGGCCCGCCGCCGTGACATTTCTGCTTTGGAGCTGGCTGGCCGCAGACTGAAGCCCCAGAATTAAGTTTCCATGAGTTGTGGGGGTTGGGGTTTTGCTGCAGTGATGGGACAGTGACGAACAGAGAAAGACTGGCAAGACAGAAGCGGAGTCTCTGCTATGACTATACCTGACGGTTCAGAAGTCCATGAAACCGGTTTGGGGAGGTATTTGGAAAAGTCTGGAGCTATCAGCAAGAGAAGCCCTAGAGTACTGTGAGCAGTGCTGCACGGGGATCCTGGCCACAGTTCCAGAGGCCAGGAAGCTGACAGGAATGAGGACGGCACAGGCCAGGCCCCAGAGGAACAAGAACCCACGGGCAGGCAGACTCCAGGCCATGTCTGTTGCGCTCTCCAACCAACACTTCCAGTTTCAGCCCAACACCATAGGCTTGATTCAAGTTTCCTCCTTTCCGTATTTTGTAACTACTTTTTCCGTCAGTGAGAAGTCTGTTTTCCTTTCTCTCCCTCTGTTTTCCCAGCACTAAGACTTGAACTGAGTTACATCCCTAAGCCTTTTTTAATTTTTATGTTGAGATTGGATTGCGTGGCATTGCTAAATTGTTCAAGCTGACCTCAATCTTACGATCCTCCTGCCTCAGCCTGCAGAGTACTGGGATTACAGGTGTGGGCTGCCATGTATACTCACTACTCTTAATTTATCTCCGTTTGGTCAGCTCCCCTGTATGTGACCAATCACCCGTTGCATCACCTTACCCCTTGCACACATGGCCTTCCACACGCACTCAGGTTCTGTCACCTCCTGTGGGGCTGCACCTGCTACTCCAGTGGCTGACTCCTGACAGTGACAACAGAACTACTGTTTGACCCACCTATTCCACTCCCGGTACAGATGCAGAGGAATTACAGATCACGTTCTATGGAGATACCCACACATTCATGTCTACTGCAGCATTCATGTCTACTGGTTCCGAGATATGGAACCAGTCCAGGTGCCCATCCAAAGATGCATGGATGAAGAAAACGTGGTGCATATGCACAGTGGAGTATTACTGTGTCATAAAAATGAGTGTTTTCTATTTGAAGAAAAACGGACGGACCTGGAGATTATCCTGTTGAGTGAAATAAGCCAGACTCACAAAGACAACTCTTCTACATTCTTCCTGATACATACATGGCATCTAAGAACGATGCCAAGAGGGTGGAAGGGAGGTGCTCTTACCGCTTCCCTCACTGCTGGGACAGCATAGCTGACACCCGTTACTGCAGGGAGAGAGGTTTATTCTGGCTCATGTTCCAGCTCACAATCGGCTGCCTCCAGGCGGGGTGGAGGGGCACAGCCCTTCGAGGGAGGCAGGGCAACAGGAAGCAGAGGCGGAAGGGAGGAGCAGGAGGGCGATGCAGTAGTGACCACATGGCCGCACCAGGAGTGGGCCAGGGAGCCTTGCTGAGGAGCGCGTGTGGCTCTCTGGGGCATCTAGACCAGGACTGCAACAGGCGCTGTAGTTAGACAAGAGGAAGGGAAGAGGAGGTGCAGGGAGGGGCACAGAGGGATAAACGACATGTGCAGCGACGTTCCCCCAAAATGTGAGGCTGAGCTAGGAGGGGTACAGGGGGGAAACAAAGAAAGGGTGTTACACGCCTGGACAAATCTGCCTCAGTCCAACCAGGGGCCCTTCTAAGCAAAGTGCACTAATTAAAACCTGTGGGAAAAATAAAGCGTACAAAAATCAAAACGATTTTCAAAGCACAAAGAAAGCCCTGCAATGAGGCAGCATTCGAGTCCACCTGGAGGGCCAGTAGCAGACAATCAGCAAGCGCAGGGGAAGGCCTGGCCAGCGACACTCCTGGCTGGGCGGCCGGAATCAGGCACACATTCCGGGTGACCCCAGCATCCCACTGCTGGGCGGGAACCCCAGAAATCCAAAGGCGAGAGCCTGAAGCAACAGCTGCCCCACCAGCACTCACAGGAGGGCCCAACAGCGCAAGGCACAAGCCCAGGGTCCAGCCACCCACAGAGGAGGAGAGAAACCAGACGGTGCAGACAGAGGATACCACAGATCAGCGCCAGGCCTCTTCCTGGGGGGACACGGAAGGGGCAGCCCTCGGGCCCAGGAGGGACCTGGTCTCTTGCCTGGCTGTCGCATCCCGAGTAGGAACTCAGCCGCTGCTGGAATCTGGCCACGCCATGGCCTCTCATCCCAGCAGCCCCGTGGCCGGGGCACTCAGCAAAAGTGGCGTTCCGATCCGTGTCCCAGCAGGGATGAGCCTGGAGCACGCTGTGCTAAAGGAAACAGGCAGGACCTAACAGGACACGTGGTCTTCGGGACGTGCGGATTTAGAACACGCACAAGTACCCAGCAGAGAGCAAGGCAGAGGTTACCAGCCGCTGGCTGGGCGGGAGGGGAGGAGAGAGGATGATCACTCGGCGGATTGAGGGCTTCTCCTTGCTTTGATGAGAACGTGCTGGAGATTCCCATGGGGGTGGCAGGTTGTGTGACACCATGAGTGTACTTGGCAATGCCGAACTGTACACTTAAATGTCACGTCACACGCATTTTACTACAACTCAGAAAAAGGACACACTATGCTAAGTCGGGCTTGTGTCAGGATGAAGTTCTACTATAGGGAGGGAAAAAAAGCCATTCAAACACCTAAGTAAAACACTTAAATTAACAGGGAGTCACTACTGTGAAAACACAAAGGAGTGTGAAATGGTTTTAGTGTAGCGGAAATTACCAGTAGAAAGGAGAAAATCGGAAATCCTTGGCTCACCCAGCAAGTCCTGGGGAGGTTAGCAGATTCCATGGAGAATACAGCCCATCTCCTCCCCGTCTCCTCTTTGGTTTCAGTGGGAAATATGAATTCAATGGATCTAATTGCCACTTCCTGCCAACGTGGAGAGCCTTAGTATCTGTTTGCTTTGTAATTGCAGCCTTTAGCTATGCGCCAGTGACAATAATGGCTTTATTATGGAAATCACACCCCATTTACATGAGGCTGAAATTTATTCTGTGTTTACCATCTCTTAAAGTACCCGCCTTAATTGTGCCTGGCTGACCTCCTGATTTTAACAATTTGGGATGTGCTAGGAAAACAAACCCATCCACGGAAAAGGAGGCGCACAACTGTGAAATGGGGCGGGTTTGAGACCTCCGTGGGTCTACCGCCAGCAACAGGCCAGCACAACTTTTCTCTTTTTATGCTGGCGCCAAATTATGCACCGATTCCGGAATTTGCGTGTCACGCTCGCGCTAATCTCTGTATCGCTCCGATTTTAGTGTATGTGCTGTGAAGTGCACACCACGCATGATTTTAAGGTTTAAAAAAAGGACAAACTGAAATGAAAGCACCTAGGGCATTACTTCTAAAACAGAGGTCTTGATTCTGCAATTAGGAGACTGTCTGGGCGAGGCAGGGGCCTGGCCTGACCTGCCCCTGGGGAGAAAATACCCCTGTGGTCCTGGCTTTCCTGATGAGGCTAATACTCATTCCACCACGCAGCCCCCACCGGTGTCTGGAGAAAAACCCAGCTGCCTGGGAGGACCGGGGGAGATGCCGGACACCCAATGTCACGGAGCTGCCGTGCCACCATTAAGGCGGCCATGAGGGCTGCGGCTCCAGCCTGCAAACTGTCCATAGAGCCGCTTGGGTCGCCGGCGCCTGACTTGCGGTCCTTGGTCCCAATCCTGGAGCTTCCTTCTTCCATAGACCCCTTTCCCAGGCACCCCAACCTCACTGGGGAAAGATCACCCACCCTTCACACCCATCTCCCCTTTCCTGGTTCATTTTCTTCAACAAACACCCACACACCCACCACACACACTAGTTTCAGTCAGGGTGGCTGGGCTCGGGAGTGCCCGGGTCCTGGGGTTCCTGAGGCTGCTTGAGTCCAGGGGTGCGCCCAGAGGGGAGAAGGGTCTGAGTCTGTGCACCAGGGAGGCTGTGTCCCTGCACATGGGGTGACCTTCACGCAACCGGGGCTGGAGAGGGGGCCTGGCTCTGTTGGAGACACAGGTCCTCACCCGGCCTGTCCTGTGCTTGTCCTGTCTTCAGGAAGGCTGAAGCCCTGTCACCGCCTTGCCAGCCCTGGGGCCTGGGGCCTGGGGCCTGGACCACCCCCAGTCTCTGCCTTCCTTGCAGCAAGCCTCTCTGCACGCAGAGGCGCGATTTCTTGCTTCTGGGCCTCTATTTACTCTCTGGTTTGCACACCATTCACTGTTGGATCCCTACTTGGTGGGCACTGTCTCAAGCACACAGAACTCAGCTCTGCTCCTCAAAAGAGGGGCTCAGAGAGGAACAGAATGGATCAATGCCGGCCAGATTCCAGCTGACGGGCCCGGCACAGTTCAGAGTAAAATGGGGACCTCTGTGCAGGGTCCCTGCAATTTCTTCCCCTCCTGGGAAGAACAATGAAGGTGCAGCAAGGTCATAGATCCGGGTGGTGGCTCACAGGCGAGGCTGTGGATGCCAGGCCTCTGGGGGCAAGAACACCTCCTGGGGTCTTTCTGTTTCGCTTCCCAGTGGCAGGAAGAAGGTAGGGAGGCAGAGGGGGCATGCGACAAGCCCACCTGCGACTCCAGTGGCCCTCGACTCCAGTGGCCCGCAACCCCAGGCCTCCAAGGAGCTAGACTGCTGGAGTCCTGATGTGGTGACTGTCACCAGCAGCCATGCAATGAACTGCAGCAGCCGGAAAGGGCAGCTGCGTGAAACCCTAGTGTCCCTGCCGCGCCTGGTACTGCTGCAGTGCCCTGTCCTGCTCTCTGTGGTCACACACGCCTCTTGGTGTCCCAGGCTGCTCCGCTTGAGCTATGTCCTCGGGGGGCTCACAACACGTGGCGATCCACAGTCTGTGAACTGCTGCCTGGAAGGTGGCTGAAGGAAGACCTAGGAGGTCGTGGAGGCAGGGAGGGAGGGAGCCCACACCTGCCCCCTGCTGCCCCCACCGTGGCATCACTGACTCTGACCATGTGTGAAGGAGCAATGTGTGGTTCACAGAGCCGCCTGCCCAGGGGGCACTGGCCTGAGGGACACTGTCCAGGGTGGCTCACGGGCTGAGAGCCACCTAGCAGTGTTGTCAGTAGCAGACACCAGGCCATGGGGGACACCAGTGTCAGGCCTGCTTTTGGTCTTATTTATTGGGATTGAGGAAAAAAAAATGGTCAAAGTCTAGAATTATGGTCTCGCTTTGCAAAAGCTATGTGTAATTTTCAATTTGCAGGCTGTAATTTGGGAGCTATGGAGAATAACCGAGTTAGATGCAATATCCCCCCACTCCCCCAGGCCTCAGAGGAACCGTTGTCAGAGTAATTCTGTTCCAGTTATAGAGTAATTCTGTTCCACCCCTGTGACTCCCGGTTGCCAGATGGCATTTCCTGGTGGGCCAGGGGCTGTCAGTGAAGCCTGAGATTCTTAAATTGGTTTTTTTTTTTTGGTACCGAGAATTGAACTCAGGACCTTGCACTTGCCAGGCAGACACTTGCACCACTGGGCTGTATCCCTGGCCAAAGTCTGCGATTCTTAAGGAAAAGGCAAATTGGCCTTTTTTTTCTCTTGTGAGATTAAAAAATATGCCTTGGAACTATGGAAGGAGAATGATCGTGGTTTACAGTGGACAGTGATTTTCTACACACTTCATTCGTAAAACAAAATGATGACATTTTCAGAGGACCAGAGATCTCAGATAAACATGAAATCAGCCAATAAGAGCAGAAGCCTGGCTGAGCCTAGCTTCTCAGCTGTATTACCGGTTACCCGGGCTCGAAAGAGCTCCGCAGAGCCAGCTCCAGGCCAGCGGAGAGGCCGACTGCAGTTTCCAACACCTTCACCTTAGCAAGACAGTGAACACGGCCGCCACCTGTACTTTGAGGCTTACTAACTGGACCCGCAAGTTTTAGAAATTAGGTTACCATGCATTTGGGTGCGAACAGCCGGTATGTTTTACAGCACGATTGCTAGGCCTCCCCAGGGCTGTCATGAAGATTTCACGGGCTCTGCTCAGCTCTGCGGGCTCACGTCACATCTGACACAGTGTAAGGAAATTAACAGCCCTGGAGATACAGAGACTCCATGGTACAAGAACACACTTCTCCACAGGGTCAGCTCCTCGGGCGCCCCAGGCTGCTTCTGAGCAGATTCTCACTCCGCGCTGACTTATCCCAAAACTTCTTTACTTGGTTCTGCCGCGTCCCAGGGCACACTGGGGCCCGAATCTACCATCTGCGTCTTTTCTCCATAACGGTTCAGGTCCCGTTGGTTGGGATGAGCAGTGAGATCTTCATTCATGCCCTCCAGCGTGCAGATCTCTGCCCCACGGGGTACCCCTGGAACACAGCTCTGTTGGGCACCTGTGTCGGCCTGGTATTTGTTTTCCCCCTTTATAAATATATATTTAACAACAGAGAGTAAAGTAATAGACCCAGAGCTTTTGGGAAAAACACCAGCATTTCTTAGGAGATGCAACACCCCGATAGTCTCTAGCTATGGGGAAAAGGGATGTGTTTAGCTACAGAAAGGAGGGTTTGGAGGGCTGGCTTCTCAGGCTGGGGATGTGCCCAAGGACTCCGGAAAGGCTGCTTCGTGGCAGGAGTGTGAGGCTCAAACATTACTCATCTCACTACGCAGCGGTCAGGCTGTGTTTATGAAACTGTACGGCAGAGTTTAAAACAACAATGCGGCATCTTTAGTCCTCCTGCCGGCCAATCGTTGATGACGCTTTGCAAGGATGAATCACGTTACTCAGTCTCTGAAAGGCTATTTATACTAAAGTTTCATTTGCTTATGTCAAACTCAGCTAAAAGGAAAACATCTCTTTGGACATGAGTCCTCAGTCAACTGAACTCAAAACCAGACCAAGCTGAACGGTGATGAAGGTGTGGGATTTACACATGATAAAAAAGCACAAGAGGAGAGAGCTTATAAACAGCGGCCTGGAGCCAGATAGCCGTGTGTCCTTGGCCAGCGCCAGTCCGAGGCTCAGTTTCCCCATCTGAATAACCTGAGTACTTCCCATAGAAGGCCCTGAGGGTTCACGAGGGTACAGTGCCCGGCCTGCAGGACACTTAGCAGGCTGATACAAGACTGAGGGACTGATGGTGAACCAAGAAGCAGCGTTCTTCAGCATTCAAGATGCATTTGATAAGATGTAACAGCAGGATGGATTAGGGTTAGGGCTTATGGATCTGCTTTCAAAGATCACCTGTGAAACAACTAACGAGGTCCCGCAAGGGAAGGAAGGAGATACACAGTACAAAGGAGAGACCTGGTTATCCAAAAATCCGGGGAAGGAGCGCGGGTGCGCACCCTGTAGCAGGGGGGCTTGAGCTCTCGGGAAGACACAGAGAAGGGGGCAGTGGGTGGCGTGGCAGGTGCTGCCTGGGGAGAAGGACTTTCACCTGGGAGTGGGGCCTTAGGGGTGAGCAGGACTCGGACAAGCACACGCAGAGATGAAGGAAGCAGGAGCACGCAGAGAGAGAGAGAGAGGGAGAGAGAGAGGGAGAGAGAGAGAGGGAGAGGGGGAGAGAGGGAGAGAGAGAGGGGGAGAGAGGGAGAGAGGGGAAAGAGGCGGAAGGGCCGGTGGAAGGGGCTGGAGGTGACATGCGGTGACTCATGAAAGGGTCACGCATGCAGGTGGCCAAGGTGGGCAGCGCCATTCTCCCAGCCCGGGGGCTCACAGCTTCTGAGAAGGGGCGTGGCGTGACCAGAACAGAGCTTAATCTCTTAAGAAAACAAACAGGTCCCTGGGGGGAGAGCTTGGGAGCCGGGCGGACTCGGTGACTCACTGGCGGCAGTGGTCCGGGCCAGGCTAGTGCGGGGCAAGGTGGGGGACAGGAAAGGGACATGCAGGAGGGAGGCAGGGAGGGCCGGCCGGGACTGACAACGGTTCCCAGATCAGACACGAGCGAGAAGCTTCACAGCGCAGAGGTCCTGGTGCTGGAGCCCGAGCCCCGGATGTGTGCCACTCAGCTCAGCCCTGTTCCTACAAGTGACTCAGTGCGTCCTGCTGCACGCAGAGGGGTCCTGGCATGGGTGACCACTGCGTTTCCTTCCTCCCCGCCGGCCACGGCCCAGAGCTGCCGGCAGAGGGCTTTCCTAAGCGTGTGTCTCTCTACTGGGATGTCTTTGCCTCTTTCAGGTACCTAGGAAGGGAATAACTGGGTCTAATGGAGTTTTTGTTTTGATTTTAAATTTTTTTTAATGCAGAGGCTTCTGGGTACCTTGGTCCTCATGGTGGGGGCGCAGGGAGCCTTTCCGATACCGCAGTCACAGGGGCTGCCCCAGGGCTGTGGCTGTCTTCCTCCTGACCCTGCTGTGACCCAGCCTGTCCGTCCCCTGACTGGACAGCGTGCCCGCAGCTGTCTGGCCACGTCCCTGCGCCTGCTGTCCACAGGCCCCGCCCCTCCTGGGACCCCACCCACTGTGCCACCCCCTCCTGACCTCCCGCATGCCCCAGTGGGCTGCGGCCCCTCCCACTTCCTGTCCTGCACGCAGCTGCCCAAGGAGTACAGGCTGGGCTCTGCCTCCTGTCTGTCCTCAGCTTTCCTCTTCTGGGACCTGCCTCTGGGCAGACTGGGGCATGAGCACCCACCGGCCTCACCATCCCTGGTCCCCACCGTCCCACCGACCCCTCCCCAGGCCTCACCAACTCCAGGCCTGAGTCCACCCTGGGCCTCAGCAATTCCGATTTTGGTTTGTCAACACTGGATCTCTCTGTATAGGTCAGGCTGGCAGTAAACTCCCTGTGCAGCCCGGTTTGCCTGGAACTCACAGTGATCCTCCTGCCTCAGCCTTCCAAGTGCTGGGCTTACAGGCACGTGCCACCATGCCAGAGCAGAATTTCGACTTTGAGTGTTCTGAGGACTCTCCTTACTCATTTCCGTACTGGTTGTCCCAGTTTACATTCCCACCAACAATGTAGAAAGGGGCTTTTTCTTCCGACACCTGGTATAACTATTTATACCCGAAGTAGGAATAATTTATACCTGAAGTATAAATAATTAAAAACAAAATTGGAAACAAGGAGACAGGGCCTTTGCTAGAGTGAAGGAATCCAGAAATGGAAGGAGAAGGGAGGGCAAGGGGAATAAACAGAGTGAAGGTGTGTTAAGCACACATGCCTTCCTGGAGATGAGTGTGAACATCACATATACAAACAGATGCTAAGGAGAAGTTACAAGGAAATCGCGCTAAGCCATAAATGGTGGTACATCTGGGAGGCTGAGGCAGGAGGATCACCATGAGCTCAAGGTAAGTCCAGGCTATGCACTGGGTTCACAGCCAGCCTGAACTATACAGCAAAGTCTCGTCTCAAAAAACAAACGAAAATTTACCATCGTAAGATGAAAAGAGGCAAAGGCGATTCTTAGAAAACTCCTACACTGCAGTTATCTCACAAGAGAAAACAGCAGAGACGGCTGACCAGGGGCAAATAAGGGAAGTCAGGTGACATGTCACAGGGATCTGTGACTGCTTCCAAGGGAGGTGTCCTTTTGGGAGGACCAGCTCAGTCAGGATGGGGC
>PVJX010033697.1:0-19477 GCA_004027295.1 Dolichotis patagonum | reverse complement strand
TGCTTTGAATCGAATTTTTTGTTTCTTGGATGTCTCTTTCAGTTTGCATCATGAATTCTGCTTGTTTTCTATATTATTCACTCAAGATTTCAATCAGTTTCCCATGTTCCTGTACTTTTTTCTCTATTTCTTCTTTAGCTGTGCTCAGCAACTCCTTTACTAAGGTTGTTACTCCTATCTTTACATTGGCGAGTACTTCTAATTTGATTTCCTCTAGGACCTCATGGAGTTTTTTTTTTTTTTTTTTTATTTCATTTGCTATCTTTTCAGAGATTTCTGGATGCCTCCTGTACTTGTGCCTGGTGGACTGGAAGTTTGAGATTGCATTTTGCTTTTTCATTTTGCCGTTTTCCTATTTCGAGTTAGTGTTTGGACCTTCAGACCCGCTAGTGTCAACTGTTGGTAGTGTGTATCTTGGTGTCCTACTGTAAGGTTGATGTTTGTCCAGTTGCTGGGTCCCACAATGAATAGGTGGGCCAGTCACCTGACTTCCTGCTGCAGGGCCTGTTGGGTGAGTCCTGTATTCTTTCTGCACTGACAAGCCTAGTAGTATTTATGTAGGTCAACTTTTAGTTCCTGCTAGTACTTTATCTTCAGGTTATTCCTGGTCATCAAATCTCCCTGTTTATATTGTTTGTGTTGGCTGAGGCCCTACTGTGTCCCTATTGTGTGCCTGTGTGTCTCATAAGCCCTTTTGATTTTGTACAAGTTGGGGGAGTCCTTCTTGACACACTCCTCACTCTACCTGATGTTTTCTGTGTGTAGGAAGGGGTCACCCTCACTCTTGTCAGACTTACCAATGTTTTACAGTTAGTTGGAGGGAGCTTTACTACTGGCCCTATTTATCCACTGTACACCTCTATTTTAGGGGCATACTCACCACACTGACTGGAGCCAGGTGAGATCTTTTTCAGTGAGGCAGTCACTTAATCTCGCTTCAAGCTAGCACAGATAGTCCGCTGTAGTCCAAGGTTCCCCTGGGCACAGAGTTCCAAGTTTGCCCAGTGCAAGCTGGGATTCCACTGCCACAGCCTGAGTGCATGCAGTCAGGGCCCAGGGTCGGTTCCCGGCCTGTTGGTTGCTTGGGGTTCACCGAGCACAGTCCGATTAGGCCCGCTGATCCCTCTTGTGCACCTTGAGGTGGTATCAGATGCAGGACATGGTCTTACTGCCTGGGCGCAGAGTTCCAAGGTTGCCTAGTGCACGTTGGCATTCCGCCTGCCGCCAGGGCCCGCACAATCAGGGCCTAGGGTGGGCTCCCAGCCCTGCTAGCTGCCTGTGGCTTGCAGAGCACAATCCGATTAGGTCAGCTGGTCCCTCTTGTGCGCCTTGGCAAGTTTTATATCTTAAAACTACTTATCAAAAGAAAGACCCATGTAATTGGAAGAATATAAGTCAGTAACCTGGGAATTCAGGGATGCTCCCATGACCCAGGAGACAAAAATGATGAGGCTAAACATAAGAGACATGAAGGACAGGTCTGGGAGATGAAATACAAAGATTTAAGAAATTAGATAAGGAGTGCAGAACAAGAAGAGAGAAAACTTCTGGAAGTGAAGATATACTGCCTTTTTTTTTTTTTTTTTGATCAAAACTGCCTAGTGAGGGAAGAAGCAGGGAATAGTTGGTGCAAATTCTAGATTCTGAATTCTAGATCTGATGAGAATAATTTACACATTTTCAGAAAAAAATATATGCAAAATAAATGCAGTTGGAACGGCTAAGATTTAGCTACCAGATTAAGTACCTGTGGACAAGACAGCAGGTGCTACTTGGTTTTGAGGAAAAATTAAGAATCTGAGTCTTTGTAGTTAGAATATGATACAAGAGTTAGGCAAAAATATATATCTCTAAAAATGATTCATCCATTAGTCATTTCTGAAAAAAATATTCTCAGATAAAACAACTCAAGAAAGAAAATAACAATTACAGTGCAATTGCACTTACAGATTGCAATTACAGTGTAAGACAATTATTATTATTTATTGTAAAGTTAATAAAATTAAGATTGTATTTCAACTATTACAAATGTATTTCTTTCAAAAAAGAATAATTAGTACAAAAATTGAATATAATTTGGAAGCACAATATCAATAATATTTGGACAACATGACTTGAAAAGACACAAAGAATGATACATTTCTGATTTAGAGGGAAGATCATAACAATTGATTGCTAACAATTATAGGGATATACTTCTTTAAGTAATGCTGTTAAAAATTCAGTGAAATAGCTGAAAGGATGGCTGGAGCATATCAATTTTGGCTGATTTCACTTGCCTGTTTAATATCTTTTTTTTTCTTTTAGAAATGGATGAGGCCCAGCTGAAATGGTCCCCAGCTGGGACCATTTTCTCAACTACTCTTGTAACTAGGTTTATACTAAATATCTAGTCACACCCATGTGACCTTGTTATAGTCATATGTAAGTGAAAATCTCAGATGGAGCTCACTGGGCTGAGATGTGCTCCTTTCTGCCCTGCCACTGTTCTTCTTGGTGTATGGAATGTGGGCATGAAAGTGGGAGTCTCAGCTGTCACTTTGTGATTTTTGAGAGAAGAAATGACTCTAAGCATGGTGCAGCAAAAAGAGAGTGGGGCCTGGGTTCCTGAGGACAGTGGGTTTGTCATCTTACTCTTGCGCTGTCATTTTTCAGACTTGTACATGTAGGAGTGTATGTTCACTATCTACTCTTAGAGTTTCAGCTCTTCTTGATGGAATTAAGTACTGACTGATACACAGATCCTTGAAATCACTTGAAAAAAGATAGAAACAGCAGCCTAAAACTCAACAACTGTGGAAAAGTCAGTGAGGGAAAAAACAAACAAACAAACAAACAAACTTAAAAAAAGGGAAAAGTCCCCAGAATATAACAGCTGTCAGAATAAAAAAGGAAAAGCCAGATAATGCTTCTTATAAGAGGTGCATCGAAGATAAATGGACACACCAAGGTTGAAAATAAATGGACAGATTAATATACATGAAGTAAACTAAAATAGAATGAGGTCAGCTAGGGCAGTACAGTATCAGTTAAAGTAGAATCAAGGTCAAAGTCCTTGAAGTGGAACAGAGAATACTATTTTATATAGAAAAAGACGTACAAGATGCTAAAGTCATGAACTTTCATATATCAAAACTCCCTTGCACAGAGACAAACAAAGAAATTCTGTTAAAAATATAAGAAAAAAGTAACAATAGTAGGGGACATTTAAAACATCTCTTTTCAAAACTACAAAACAAAACACACAGAAATAAGAATAAGAGGGACGTTTTGAGTGTTCTGGCTTTCAGTACGATGAACAAAGAATGAACATTATTTTCAATTCCTAAGGGGCTTTAGAACTGGGTCATTGATCAACACTAGACACTGAAGAAAAATCCCAATAAATTCCTAAGGTTGAAAATGTACAGGTCACATTTTTCAATCCAATGTAATGTAAATAGAATTTTAAAAAGTTGTGATTCAAAGAAATTTTGAACTATTTTCAAATATTTAAAATAGATTTCCCGCATATGTCTTGGTGAAGGGAAAGCAGCATTTAACACCTGCTATTTGCGAGCTGACAACCGGAGCACCTCATGCCTTAACCTGGGGTTGCAGAGCGTTCTTCATCTTGAGTGATTTTTGTTGCAAAATGAGATGTATCAAAAGTAGGTGAACAAAGCATTTAACTTTAGAAACTGCACTATAAAACCAAATACACCAAGAAACAACAAGAGGGCTTTAATAGATGGAAAGGCAGACATCATTTGAGTGGAAGACTGCAAAGAGAACAAAGTTTCCAGGGGCCTCTCACCCCTGGGAAGCCCCTACACTGCAGCCCCCTGGAGGTACAGAGGCAGCCTGTGCCCCTCAGGGGTGGGAGCTGGGACACCTTGGTCTGCTCTGTTGTTTTCAGTCCCCAGTCCTTGTCTCTGATGCTCCTTTCTCTGACTCCCCCACATTCCTCACAGAGGACTCATCTACTGCCCCATTTCCTTCATATAAGATTTAGAGCACTGGATCCCCATCCCATGTTCTGCCCACAGCCTGGATAGCTTGTGTTTTCCTGAGCCTCCCCATTTTTGATCTCTTCTTTTCCAATAAGTTTCATCCCAATTGCTCTGGTAACACATAGGCTAATCAATTTATGAAATTCTTAGTTCAAATATCCCTCATCCATGACCATACCTTCTTCCTAACTCTGACATGAATATTGGATTTGAGCATTCTTCACCCTTATTGCCTTGGCTGCTTTCGTTTGTCCACTGCCATCTTTATAACCTTCGCTTTGTGCGTGAGATTTTTGATCCAATACACTTCTGCAATGTAGAAGCTCTGGCTTTGTGGATGTGATGAACTAGTTTCCCTCACCTATTGTCATCATTCCCTTGGGTTGAATCTCAGCAATTTCACTCACTGACTTCTTGAAAATTTGACTTTTAAGTCCTCAGGAGCATCAGGAGCCTGAGGAGCCATCAGGCCTTGGAGGTGGAGGGTGATCCCGGAAAGTTTCATAGAGGAAGAGGCCTGGGGACTCATTGGTGCAGGCTGGTCAGCAGGGTATAAAGGTGGGAGTGCTTCAAGGAGAAGTGCCAGGGTAAGTGTGTGAAGGGCCCAGAATATCACAATGGTTCTATCAGACTAGATGAAGAAGGGCATGCCGGGCATGGAGTGTGGGAGACGCAGGCTCTCCCGACCTCTTTTATGATTCCAGGAAGGCCATTTTCTAATGTGTCCAGAAATCCTCTGATCATGCCACATTCTCTAGACCCTAATGTCCTCTGAACTCCTGCAAACAGGATTTTGCCCCATTCGCGTGCTGCTCATGTAGGAAGAGATCGATGTTGTCCTTCTTGCCCTGGGGTGCTCCTGGGGTTTTGGCAAAAGACAGAAGAGGAAGCCTTCTCCTAAACTCTGGTCAGTCCATGGATCAGTTCATCAATCCCTGTCCTGAGAATTGCCTGAGCCTGGCTTCAGGGTGGGAGGCCACGGTGGAGATACACACTCAAGGCAGGCACCCGCTCGGGCAGCCAAGGCCTCTCACAGCACTTTTGAGATTCCTTTCAGCTTCATGTGCCACTGTCTGTTTTCCTTCCACTGCTTATCTAAGACATCCTACTGTTCCCAAACATTGTGAGGGTGTTCCCAACTGTACCCCTTTCTTGATTCCACTCTCTGCCAGGAATGCTCTTGTCTAAATATTGCCCATTCTTAAGACCCAGCATAAAAGCTACATCTGTGGATTCTCCAACACCCCTCCTCCAGCATTAATTTTTCTCTCTTGGCACTCATCTGTCTAGGGCAGACCCAAAGTCTGAAATTAGATATCCATTCTCTCTCTGTCTGTGTCTTTCCCTCTCTTCTGTTTTGGACACTGCTTCATGAGGACAGGATTTTTGTGTTTAATAATAGCATACAATGGTTGTCCGATAGGTATTTCTTGAAATGAAAACAACTCTTGGATATCTGTGTCTCAGGGGAACAGACATACACAGGAAGTAGAACGGGCTGGAGCAGTGGGAGACAACTCTCTGGGGATCTGTGAGGAGGCAGGGGACAGAAGAGCTCTGTTATAGGTAATGGATAGAAAGCTGGGGATGGGTGGATTCCCTTCCTTCAGGCACCTTGTAGATATAAAATTGTTAATGATCACTATGGTTCTTGTTCAGCATTTTACAATTTTAGGCCAGAAATTTGGATAAGGACAGTACATCTGTGTGTGTGTGTGTGTGTGTGTGTGTGTATGTGTGTGTGTAGGGCAGAGCAAAGAGAGGGGAAGGGGGATGGGAGAGAGACACAGAGAGACAGAGACAGAGACAGAATGAGAATGGAATAGTCCTAGGGATGGAGAAGGGGACAGCCATGAACAGGAATGTGCAGCATTTCTTCACACCAACAATGGCCACTAGTGAAGCGTGTTTGGCAGAAAAATGAACCTTCCTCTGAAAGATGTCCATGGCTAATCCCCAGTACCAGAGGGTGTTATGTTACCTGATAATGTGGTGGTAAGTTTTCCAGGGACTGGCACTGGGGTAGGAGTTCCGTAGGATTGTCTGAGTAAGCACAGGGGCCCTTCTGAATGAAAGAGGGAGGCAAGGGTCAGAGGAGAAGGAGGATGAGGAGAGGGAGGAGGAGTGGCAGAGATGAGGGGAGGATGAGAAGAGATGAAGGAGGAGAAGGAGAGGAAACAGAGGAGGAGTTGGAATGGTGTGACTGAGGGCTTTGAAACTGGCCGGAATCCAAGAGTGAAGGAATGTGTGCAGCCCTGCAAGGTAAAGGCAGGGAGATGGATTCTCCCTAGACACTCTGACTGATGCCTTGATTTGAGCCCTCTGTCTCACTTCAGAGATGTGATTTCTAGAGCTGTAAGATTTATTTCATTATAATTAAGCTGCTGGTTTTAGTAATTCATGATGGATGACAGACCTGTCCAGGTGTCTCTTCCCCAGGGAGATTCTCTCTAGTTGAAAGGCCCAGGCAGTTCCAGCTTTGAGCTACTGTGGTGATATAGGGGAAAGAAAATCCCAACCTACTATGTCCAGTGTGAGTTAGTGTTCGTTAAAATTGAAGAATAAATTTTAGAAACAATGGAGGTTAAGAGCAGAATATATTTATTGAGAGAAAGAAGGCTTCTGTGTGAGAGACAGAAGGGTCCCGAGTGGGTTGCCAAAGACTGTCTTTTCTAGGGACTTTTATAGAGTAGAAACCACGAGGTGAGCTAGGTCCAAGGTGAGGAAAACATGGGAACTGACAAGGCAGGTATAAGGTGGGACACAACTATGGTCAACCAATAAGATTAATTTCTCAGTTAAAATGGGTTAAATTGGGACAAATGGGGAAGTGAGTCATATGGCAAGCCTGCATGCTTAAAGAGCAGTGACTCTTCCTGAAGAGGGTTGGGATGGTGACTCCTGGCTTTCTCAAGGTGACCCATACCTAATGTATTCTAAATGAATATCAGTCCTTGAGAGTGTTGTTGCATTTGTTTTGCCTTCTGTTTTGAGGCCTGACCCACAGCAGGTGTCTGTCTTCCCCACTGTTACAAGTTCTCTGGGCTTCTGCACTGGCTCCTTGGAGGACCTGCCCTGTCTGCCTGCCTATAATATTTTTATCTAACCCAGTTGCCTGTAACAGTGGGGGCACAGTTCTGTAGCATCCGCCTGGTGGAGGTGGTGTGGGGGATGGCGGGAGACATCTGTAATCAATCCGAGGCTTGCCTGGGGCACAGTACTGCCTAGTGTCTAACTCCCCTTCCCCGGTCTGTCTGTGTGGCTTGGTGTCACTGGGTGACCCTTTGGACTTCAACCTCTCATTGGTAAACAAGGTGGCTGGACTGGATTTCTGTTGGGCCCTGGCAGCAGACCCTGGTTTGTCCTTCGCCCTGAGTTCTCTCACAGAGAGACCCTCTCCACCATGGGCGACACAGCCTTCCACAGTCGGAAGGCCTCCCTCAAACTCTCGGCTCCTCATTTGCTTAGGGGAAACACTGCGTAAAGATATTTGTCTCATATTATATGTTGTCACTCTATTTTCCAGATTCCAAAACAGGGCCGTTTGGATACAGATTGCTTCCAGCTGGAGTGGAAGGGGAGGAAGCACAGGATCAAGACTCTGGTTTTAGGGTTGATTTTTCAGTGAATTATTGGTCATAGCCTAAATAGACAGCAGAGGTCGCTGTTGGACAAATGTTCGTAACTAGAATGGCTGATTTCATTTTTCATAAATCTGTGCTAGCTGTGTGAAACTGATAGGTTAATCTAGTTCGTGAAATAATTAAAACAAAAAAGAATAGAAAAATGTATTTAACACTTATCATATACCCACTGTCAACTAAATTAAAACTTAATAGTATGTGCATTTAATTCTAAAAAAGAAACTAATAAAAGTCTCAGTTTAACTTTGAATCTTCTATTTACCCAGAATTAGCCAGACTTTAGTTTTTGTCCTAATTTTCAGCTTAGTCTTTAAGCTGCACAGTCATGTATTCATTTATATTATAAAGTATTGTTTTTCAGTTTTATGATTTTGTATAAATGGTCTCATGCTTTTGTTTCCATCTGTTCCACCTGCAGGTTTCTTTCTGAACCATTCCTCACCATATTTCTGAGATTTGTCTTTGGTGCTAAGTGTATTCCTAATTTGTTTAAACTACTGTTCCATTAGAAGGATGACAGTCTGTTTATCTATTCCCTAGTTGGTGGTTGTTTGGTTTTCTATTTCTTTCATTAAAAATACCACAAGGAAATCCGTGCAAATGTGCCCTTGTGTGCAGATGTGAGAGTTGGGGAGTTACCAGGATATTCATCTTTCACACACATTGCCAAATTGTCTTCTAAAATGAGCTAACTGCTCAGCTGCAGCAGTTCCCACAGTGCTTTTTATTTTCTTCCCATTTCTCCAGCCCTTTATATAACAGACTTAAAAATTTGCAAAATATGATAACTATTATGACAATTTTCTACTTAAATTCCTCGATTAGTGAGGTTGAGTTTCTTTTCTTTTTTTAAAATTTTATTTAAAGAGGAAAAAAAACCAACCAGACAAAACAGAAAAATGGTAGCAACAATACAGAAAAAATAAAAGAGCCAAAACCAAACAAACAGATAAACAGACAAAAAACCCCAAAACAACAACAATAACAAAATAAAAAAAAAAAAACCAAGAAATCGCCACTTGATACGTTACATACTCTCATCATTGGAAATAGTTGTTCGCGTTACAAAATTAAAGCATACGAAGTTACAAGGTTGAGTTTCTTTTCATATAAACGAATGTGAACTGTTACACCATAAGTTAAGATAGTTAGAAAGACATCCAAACTCATTAAGATTCATCCTACTGATGAAGAATAACACAAAATTCTGATTACCGTAGAGGACAATGACAAATCAAATTCAGAAAGAAGTGAGGATGATACATGATTAATGACCAAGGATGCTTCCTCCTGGGTTTATGGAGATATAATTGACAAAAATTATATGCGTGCATTTAGGGTAGACAACATGATTATTCTGTACATGTATGTATTATAAAATGATTTCCATAATCAATATCCATATCCATCACGGTACGTAGCCCATTGTCTTTTTTTGTGGTAGATCCGCCCGCGGATCAGTCCGTGGGTCTAACCTGGAAGGGGAACGGGGATGGGATGAGAACAGGACAAGAGGAAAGAGAGACGGAGACAAGTTGAGCAGTTCCAATCAAGTCTCGTTTATTGAGGAAGTGAACATGGCTTATATAGAGGGCAGAAATGAGGGAGTCAGATCATATGACGTAGTCGGGTAAGTAGGCAACTATGGGTGGTATTAACCCTTTTGGCGGGAGTATCTAAGCAACAGTTGGGCGGGCTCAACTTTCTGGCGGGAGTAACTATGGGCGACGGTGGGAGGAAGTATGTCAACAGGCAGAGATGTTGTGAAGAGACCGGATAGGTCGCAGTCATGTCCGGCCAGGCAGAGAGGATCATGGGTAATGTAGGCAGACGCACCAAATGCCCACAGGAGGGCGGGATGGGGCAGCAGCAGGGAGGCTATCCCGCCGCTCCCTACATGTGGTGACACTTAGGATCCATCTCTTAGGAAATTTCAAGGACATAGGATAGTATTATTAACCACAGTCGCCATGCGGTGCTTTAGATTTCCTAGAACTTATTCAGCTTATAAATGAAAGCGTGTACCTTTTGAGCAACATCTTTTTTTCATGTCCCCGAAGTCCTGGAAGTTACTGCTCTATTCTCTACTTCTGTGAGTCTTGTTGTTCTGTATTCCTTTCCTGGTTTATTTTCACCGAACACGATGCTCTTCAGGATCATTAAAGGATTCTTTTTAAAAGAACAATATGACAGTATTAAAAAGACTTCTAACATAAAAATTAACACATCACAAACAGAGTCATGCCATCATGCCATATGATGTTGACATGTCTATAATTGATATTTATAACACAAAGTAAGAATTTACACTAACATCAGTGTCCAAAGTGATCAAAAGGAAAGAACAAACGGGATAGGGGAAAGGAGAAGGGGAAGAATTGAAGAGATTATATGTATATGGGTATACATATATATGTGTGTATGTATATATATATATATACAAGATAGATAACCATACTCCTAGTCTCTGTAAATTCATCAAAAAGAGCAGTTTGTGCTTTCATTGTTTGATGATTTTTTAATGCCTAAATCTTGTAGTCTGAACAACTACTTCTAAGATAAAAATATGCAATATATTAACTAGTGTTAATTTCCTATATTTTTTGAAATTTTGTATTATTTATATCCTTTTTTGTTAAAAAAAACTCTGTACACTTGGAATGGAATCAAATTAGTTTAACATAATATCAAGAAATAAAAATATCCTAGTATTTTAAAATTGTCAAGTGCCGATAAATTTTTATCAATTACTGTATGAAGCCTGCCAGTTATGGAATATCTGAACTAAAATAGCTTAAGCAAAATGATGTTTATTATCTCACATAAGGCTAGCAGAGCTAAGAAGGTTCTGGGTTCAATTCAGTGATTTGGTGGTGTCAGCCGAGAGCCAGTTTCCTTCCATTTCTGCGGTTTGGTATCTGCAGTTTATGGGAACTGTCATTCGTCATGCTGGCAAGCTGTGTCCAGCGGTCCCAGTATGGCTCATGGAGACACATTACTAACCCCACCTGTGACAGTTTTTTTGAGCTTTAGCTTCCTGTTATTACCATCCATTCCTAACTGGGTTGGCAGGAAGAGTGTCCATCACACAACCCGAACAGAGAAGTTTGAAGAATCTTAACAGAAAATCATGCTAAATATATAATAAAAATAAAAAATTCCACTGACCACATAACTGAAAATTGTTCCACTTTGCTTGTGAGTAGTAAAGTGGAAGTTGAAGTAACTGAATGTTACCTTTTACTTATTCACTGATGAAGATGAAAAATAAAAATAAAATCACTTGAAGTGTGGTTCAGAGACATTGGAGACACACTATACTGAATGGTGTGAACTTTGGTTTCATATTTTAAACATATTTTAAGTGACATCCATTGGTATAACCAACAATTCTATATTTGAGAATTTTTCCTGAAGAATAGTCAGGCAAGATAAAATTTTGCTGCTTCTATTTGCAGTGAAGTATTCCTTCCACAATGAGAGCTCACTGTAATTTTCTTATTCATTTTTTTAGTGAGCGACGCCAGCTTTTGTTCCAACTCTACTGCCACAAACAGTATTTCTTGAATATCTTTAGATGTGCTGCATACAAATGTGTATGGGGTTGGGATGACTGAATTGTAGGATGCGTGCCAAATGTAACATCACCCAGGACTGCCAGATTCCTTGTGGGCTGACAGAACCAGTCTATGCCTCCGCTGACAGCTGATGAAAATTTCCTTTGTCTAGGTATCCTCACCCATATAGAACATAGCATTTAATTTTGTCCACTTTTTTTCCCAAATTAGTAATAACCAGGTGGAATTCAGATAACAGAAAAGTTAAAAATGTATTCATATAATTGCTAATTATTCATATTTCCCCTGAAGTGCTTTATATGTGCCTTGCCTATTTTTGTGTTTATTGTTTTGTTTATATAATCAAAATCAGTTATTTACTGAATTCAGAGATTTACTGAGTGTATTAGTCAGGGTTTTACTAGAGAGAACAGATATAGCACAAGATATACAGATGTAAAAGAAACAACAAGATTGGCTTACGATGGTCAGCCACAGAGTCGGATGAGGAAGCGTGCAGAGGGCGTCTACACACTGGATTCAATCCAAGGATTCAATCCAAGGCCTGGAGTTCACTTTAGTGTCTCATGCAAGTCCACACCAGCAGGCTGATGGGTCTGTGAAGGCTCTGCGATGGAAAGCTGAAGAGTCTGTGTCGGAAGGCTGAAGAGTCTACACCGGAAGCCAGGAGACGAGGTCCAACCAAAGGCGAAGACTGGAGCTTCTCCCAAGAATGAATGCATTCGTCCTTCCTCCTTCCCCTTTACACCTCCAGGTGATGACCCACCCTTGGGTGTAGAATTGCTAAACCCATTTAGTTAAACTTCTAAATGTCTCAAGTTGACACGATCAATCAACCACTACACTGAGTATTTCTGAAGTCCCAGGGAAACAGTCTTCTAGATAATTCAGTAGCTGGCATGGTGGTACCTGCCTATAATCCTAGTATTTAGGAAGCTGAGGCAGGAGAACTGTTGCAAGCTCAAGGCCACCCTGACCTACATTGTGTCAAACAAAACCAACAACAACAAAAAATTCAATATTCACAATAGCCTGATGAGGTAGATGCTGTTATTTACTATCTTCCTCTGACTGGTGAAGGAGTGCAACCAAAAAGGTTAAATACAGGGTTTAAAAGTCCATGTTCAGTTGTGACACTGGGTTATGCAAGTACTCTTCCCAATATCTGCCCTCTTTGTCAGTAATGAAACTTGGCTGCCCTCTTTGTCAGTAATGAAACTTGAAATTTCGTTGAGGTCGTGGCCCAACAAAGGAAATTCTATTTCTCAAGCTCCCTTGCAGAGAGGTGTGGCATGTGGTTAAATTTGGTCAGTATGAGGAAGTGTTGTGCAACTTCTGAAAAGTGTGCTGAAAGGGGCAGGGCATATATTTTTGTTTTCTTCTTTCTTTTTGTAAGGTAGGCGTGATAACCAAGGTTGCAGAAGCATCTTGGACTGTAAAATGAAAAATGTATGGGGAAGATGTTAGGGCACCTTACAATGGCAGAGTGGCCATATAAACTCTCGGTTTTCATACAGAGGAAGGAGGGGAGAGGGAGAGAGACAGAGAGAGACAGAGACAGAGAGACAGAAAGAGAGACAGAGAGACAGAGAGAGAGAGAGAGACAGAGAGAGAGATGACATAGGGAGTGAGGGAAGGAGGAGGAGGAGAAGTAGAAGTAGGAGAAGAAGGTAGGAGCAAGAGATCAATAGATACAGGGTCAGGATGGACAAGTCAAGAATATTTAAGACACCATTTAATTTTATGCTGACCCCAACTCAAACTAACTCACATTTTGCTACCAGGAAATAGAACACAAACTAAAATGTGACATTGTTTTGATGGTGACTAAAGGGTAGCAAGTATCCAGATTTTGCAGGCAGAGTCTGATGGTGCTTGTTATGTAATTTTTGAAAAAAAAAAGACACAGTTGAAGTTAATCTCATGCCAATAGAGGCTGTGGTTTTATTGAAATGATGGGAAAAGTGTAGGACATGGGTGTGAATTGGCTGCTCTTTTGCACTTTTATCCTTGTTCTAGGAAAGAGAGGCTTGTGGGCACTTGCAAGCCAAGACAGGAGGAGGCACAGCTCTCTGGGAGTTGCTTGCCATCTAAGGCCTCTAATTCAAACTAACTGAATGTCTGGAATTTGGAGACTTGCTGTTTGTAAAAGATAACTCTATAGCACTCCAAAATGAAGGAGTTTACATACAGTAGCTGCTAAAATCTAGCCTAAGAAGGAGATCAAACTGCTGCACAAGCTTCACAGCACCTGCTATTAAGATTCCTGCAGTTTGGTAGTGAGATTTGCACATGGGATGTCTGAAACTGCAAACAGATCAGACCTCTACTAAGATCTGAATAAATGTCATTGACAATCACCAGCCTGGCTGTGTAAGCCCGTGATTATTCTACCCCCAAATGCCAGCCTTCCAAACCACAATCAGAAGTTGTGCAGCTCCCAAAGTCCACTTCTTTTTTGGCCATGGAAGATACAGGACAAGGAAAAACAGTGGAAGCAGGTGCACATTCCTAAGGGTAGAACTAGGAGAATCCACTTGGTCCAAATTAGGACACTTGCTCTAAACCAAAGTAAAAATAATTAACAATTATTGACTAGTGATTGGTGCATATTTCCCTTGCTTCCTTTTAGCCACCTGTAGATTTAGTTGCAGATCAATTTCTCACTGCTCACTTTCATCTTGGGGTACATCTTGTAGTCTGTTGGTTGCCAGATCACAGAGTCAGATTTGGACTTGACTGAGAGTCCATTGACCTGAGAGTCTGGGCAGTGATCTGCAAGCAGTGCCTGGTTCTCATTTGCTTTTGTTTCTTTTGGGAAAGGCTGTGTGCCCTTCAGGAGAGGAAGCATATGTGGTATTTGGGTGTCCAAAGAGACAAATTATGTTAGAGATGATGATGAATCCCTAAATATCTATTCTTCCATTAGTCTTTAGCAAGAACCCCAAACTGTTAGCTAGAAATTGGTCCCTTAGGTCTGTAGTTTCTTCTATAGCTGCCCCTATGCTCATAAGATAAAGACTGAGTTCTGGGCAGGAGTGTATGCATGGGAGTGTTTGGCACCTCTGTGGAGCAGGGTCCTCACATGGGAGAATATAGATGCCCTCTACTCCCCTTTTCTCCTTCCTGCTGGGCAGACTGAGGACATGTTAGCCAGAAGTGGAAGGGATAACAGCAACTGAGAGCTAATGTAGAATCCTGGGATGAGGGTGGTGGAGTGCCAAGACAGAAAGAAACTGGTTACCTATAATTATGGAGCCCCAGAACAGTCATCGCCATGCTAATGTGAGAGAAAAGTACATTTTGTATCTAGTCCGAACTAGTACATTTCTTCCCCTTAGATTTATATAAACAAGATAAAAAACTAGTATAACATCTTAGAAATGACTAAACAACACCCAAGACACCAACTCATAGAGGAGGTATTATAGAGAAGTAAAAGTATGGATTTGAAAATGCTTTGACTATCAACTGATAGAGATAGCCATGTTGTGTTTTCTTTTCTCTCAGTGATCATTTTGTTGAGTAAAAGCACCCAGTGCAATGCCTGGGACTTGGTGGGACTGCTTTGCAAACTGAGTAGCAATTACACAGCAGGCATGCCTTTCTGATAAGGGCTCTGTCCTTCCCCAGCTATGAACACTTCTTGAACACTTTCTCTAAGATACTTTTCATGATTAGCCTTTTTTAAACATCAGGCATAAGTTGTAGTCACAAACAGGAAAAACTGGACAACTCATTGTTAGAGGGCCACACATAAGTATTTTGAATGGTACAAAAATGCTACATAAAGGTAAAATATTTAGAGCAAACAGGAGTTATCAGCCCAATTATATCATGTAACACTGGAACTACTTTAATGATAGATGTGTCAGCCGGGTGTGGTGTACAGGCTGAGGCAGGAGGTTTGCTGCGAGTTTGAGACCAGCCTGGGCTACAAAGTGAGCTCAAGGCCAGCCTGAACTGCATAGTGAGACCCTGTCTCAAAAAGACCAAAAAGCCACATTGATAAAATCATGATGGTCCTGGCAAAGAAATAGACCTGAGGATCAATGGAACATATTAGAAGATGCAAGTATAGGTACAAGGACACTCAGCCACCTGATATTTGACAAAGGGGCTAAACATGTTCACTGGAGAAAGGATAGCCTCTTTAATAAATGGTGCTGGAAAAATTGGCTCTCCACATGCAGAAGACTGAAACTAGATTGATGCCTATCACTATGCCTATCACAAAATTAAATTCTAAATGGATCAAAGACCTAACCATTAAAACAGAAACAATAAATCTACTACAAGATAAGATAGGTAGAAATCTTGGAGACATAGGGGTAGGCAGAGAATTCATGAAAAAAATGCAAACTGCACGGGAAACACTTCAGAGAATCAACAACTGGGATCTCATATTATTGAAAAGATTCTGCACTTCAAAAGAAATCACCATCAGAGGGAAAAGAAAACCCACAGAATGGGAAAGAATTTTAACCAGCAACCCCACACACAAAGGACTTATATCAAGAACATATAAAGAATTGAAAAAGCATCAACTCCCCCAAATTCAAAGACCCTCTCCAAAAATGGTCATCGGAGATGAACACAGAGTTCTCAGATGAAGATATACAAATGGCAAACAAATACATGAAGAAATGTTCACCATCACTGGTCATTTGAGAAATGCAAATTAAACAACATTGAGATATCATCTCACACCAGAAAGAATAGCTGCCATCAAGAAATCAACTGATAACATGTTGGCGAGGCTGCGGGGGAAAAAGGAACACTGCTTCACTGTTTGTGGGAGTGCAGACTGGTGCAACCACTATGGAAATCAATATTGCAAATTCTCAGAAGAGTAGGAGTGGAAGCTCCATTAAACCCAGCTAATCCCCTCCTGGGTATTTTCCCAGAAGAACTGAAAAGTTCATATCACAGTGATATATGTACACCTATGTTTATAGCAGCCCAATTTGTAATAGACAAATCTTAGAAACAACCAAGATGCCCATCAACTGCAGAGTAGATGAAAAAGATGTGGTATTTTTACACAATGGAATATTATTCAGGTATAAAAAAGGATGATCTTGAGGACTTCATAGGGAAATGGAGACAACTGGAGACTATCCTCATTAGTGAAATAAATAAGAATCATATTTATAAATATCACATTGTTTCTCTAGTGTAAAAAGTAATAAGAACTGTAGAAGTAATAAAACCCAAAATGTGTAATTGCTACTGTAAAAAAGAGAGGAAAAGAAAGTGCTCTAAAGGATATAACTGCATGTATGTTTAAGTGTGTAAGATAGATGACCATACTATTGTTTTTGTTAGATTGTTGAGCAGAACTGTTAACAGTCTCACTGTTTGAATGTCTACTTTGTTTGCTTTAATTTTGTAACTTGAACAAGTATTTCCAATGATGAGAGTATGTAATGCATCAAGTGGTGATTTCTTAGTGTTTTTGTTCTTTTTGTTTTTGTTGTTTTGGTTTTTTGTTTGTTTGTTTTTGGTTCTTTTATTTTTTTTCCCTTTGGAATTCTGTATTGTTGCTACCATTTTTTCTGTTTTGCCTGGTTGATTTTTTTTCTCTTTAAATAAAATTTTTAAAAAAGACAAAAAAGATAGATGTGTCTATGTCCTATACATTATTTAAGTGGAATTATTATACTGCATTGAAAAGTGCAATGCTGAAAAGTAATATCTGAAAAATATCATGAGCTTTTCATTTCAAGCATATATGGAAGTAAGCCATGTTAACCTCTATTTCAAGTAGAAATCTTACTCTGAAGTGTAGTATTTAAAAAAGTTGAGTGTTGAGTCCTCTGATGGGAATCATGGTGGTTGGCTGCCCAAAGTCTTGTTCACCCTGCCTTCTCCCCCGGCCCCCTGGCCCCCTCAGAGGTCTCAGGACCCTGGCTAGATCTTCTACTGCAGCCCTCAAGGAAAGGGATGCTGTTTTTGGATTATAGCATAAGTAATGCTATAAGTGATGGAGACCTTCACTGTGACTACTGTGTCTCATGAGTTCTGGAGTGTGGGGTCCCAGGGTTGGACTTCAATCAGAAACCAAATTTTGTATTATTGTTCAATTTATTTGTTGGGTTTACTAGAGAAAGCCTGTAGGTGGGAGAGGGGTAAGGAAAGGAGAGCAGAGGGAAGGAGGAGGAGGAAGAGAGGGTGGAGGAGGAGCGGGAGTAGGAGCGGGAGGAGAAGGAGGAGGAAAAGAATGATGAAGTAGAGGAGGCAGAGAAGGTGGTGGAGGAGGAGGGAATGTAACAAGACTACTCATGTTCAGAGTAATCTAATAAGAAACTTTCTCTTTCTCTTGCTCTTTCCTTAGCTCCATCAAACTATACTCTTCAAAAAGTTAACACAAGAACAACCATGAATCTCATACAGTATTGGAATATGTAAAATATTTACTTAACTCACTAATAAGGAAACAAGCAAGATAGAGATGGGTTTATTTGTTTTATTAAAGAAAAATGTTAGAACAGATTGAAAAATTAGATGTAAAACTGGTTAATGTCCCACAGGGCTCAACTTTTGGGGATGATCCTTTCTATTGGAAAGAAAATTATTGTAACTTACCAGTATCCTCCAAATTGTCACATAACTTGCAGAATATGGACCAGACTAAAAAGTAAATAGCTTGATAGTGCTCTGTTCATTACAGAATCTGATGACCCTTATGTGAGCTTGTTAGACTCTGTCTATCATCAGGTCACACCATAATGTTTTTGGTTTATTTCCAGGTTTAGATAACTCTTTTTGATATCTTCTTTATTCCTCATTTCTTTTTTTTAAATTTTATTTTATTTTAAAAGGGAGTAAAACTAAACATAACAAAACAGAACAGAACGGGACATAAGAAAGTATAAATTTCAAAGCTAGACAACCAGGGATCTTCACTATCTGTCATATTGTCTCTTGTTTTCTTCCAAATGGTTGTCCTTATCTTTGTATATGGGGAGCTCATACTAAATAACATAGCCAATCTTTTCACAAGATGTGTACTTAACTGGCTCCCACTTGCTAAGGGAGGGGGACACAGGACAGGGGACAGGACGACATGAGATGTCTGATTCTCAGCCCACATGCAGGCAGGATCACAGTCTCCCCCCAGAGACGGGAAGAGTTCCTTGTTCTCTTGGCACCCCAAGTCAGCCGCATGGTGAAGGTCCCAATGTGCCAGGGTCTCTCTCTTTCAGGCCGCCGAAAGTCTGCCACACTCTCAGCCGCCCCCAGAGATGGGGGGAGTTCCTTGTTTTCCCAGCACCCCTAGTCAACCGCACCATGCAGGTCCCGATGCGCCAGGGCCTCTCTCCTTTGGGCCGCCGAAAGTCGGCTACACTCAGAGCCGCCCCCAGAGAGGGGAGGAGCTCCTTGTTCTCCTGGCACCCCAAGTCAACCACATGGTGCAGGTCCTAAGGCACCAGGGTCTCTCCCCTGCAGGCCCCCTAAAGTCTGCCATACTCACCTGCTATTTCTGATGAATTGACCATTCCATTCCCAAAGTTCTGAAATGGCCAACAGACCACAGAAAGAATTCTCTTTAGGCTTCTGTTTGAAACCAACAGCCACAGCATTCTGCTGGCCTTGCTTCAGGGCCATTTCTTCCTCATTTCTAAGTATCTTTAATTTGTTCCTTTCTTTTTTCCCCTATAACTTTTCGTCCTTTATAAACCTGCTATGGGCTCTATTCTGGCCCTGGGATACACCAGTGGACTCTTGCAGACTCTGCTACTGCTTGCTCTCTGCAGTTCTCTCCAAGACTGTGCTACCTCCTAGTCCAACCTGTTGTGAGAAGCAGGACAGGTCGCTGTTATCTGATGCCTGGGTCCTTCCTTCTCAGGAGTTGGTCCCCTGAGCTCAAGTGGTGGACTGCCCTGATTGCTCTTGGTAGGGCTAAGTGTCCGCTGCTGCTTGATAGAGTGGCACAGGGAGAGGAGCAGGCAGGTCTTTTGTTGCTCCTGAGACAGAGCTACAACTAGTAAGTGACGTTTTTGAGCTGCACATAGATTTCCATAGATATTTACCATTTATTTCTTGCCTCTAGATTTAGGGGGTGTTTCAAAATCTGCATATCATGTTTCGTGTTCATCATTCATTCTTCTTACTGCCCTTTAACATTCCCACCTACTCAGAGTGAATTCTTGTCCCTTACAAAAGCAAGTAATAGCTGTTATTTCATTTTGTTTGAACATAATTACATGACCAAGAACTTTCAAAGTAACTCCTATGACAGAATAATAGTGACAGTGGC
>PVJX010033696.1:0-19483 GCA_004027295.1 Dolichotis patagonum | reverse complement strand
GAAGCCCACAGCCCTGGGCAGCGTTTCTTGAAATCGTGTGGCGAACCCAGCACGCCGCCGCCTGTGCTGGAGAAAGGCAGAGTTTTATTTTTCCTGCTCTACAGTATTTAGTATTTAAAAGAAAATGTGTGACAACAGGGGAGGTATTAAAAATAACAAAGCCGTCCCGGGAATGTGGGGTGAGGGACAAGTCTCAAAGCGTTTCCCTGGGAGCCGAGAGCGGGCAGCTTTCATTTACTTTGTTGCGAAAGGAAAGAAAAAGATCGAGTCAGAGAAAGCGCGCAGCACACCCGTGAAAACATAGGGTTGCCGGAGTCGAAGTCGAGTGTCGGAGGTAACAGGAACCTGGGTTTTGTTTTCCTTTTGATTCTGTGTAACAGAGTGTAACAGACAAAGGTGTAACCAACAAAGGTGCTTCCCCAATAGCTTCTCCCGGCCTTCGCGGAGCCCAGCGAGGCTGCGGCCAGGGCCGGCGTGGGGACGAGCGAGGCGCCGAACTCCACCTGCGGCCTTCGCCCCGCGAGCAGCCCTGGTGGGGTGGCCCCGCGCCCGTGCGCCAGTGGGCGAAGCGGGGTCGGGTTATTCGAAGGCATAAAGCGCCAGGCTGTCCGCGGGACTCCCGGAGGAGGCGGCCGGCTTGGAGAACCGCACACCTCCGCCGCTGCAGTCCGGGTTGCGAACAGCAGAATCCCGAGGACGCCTTCAGCGGCTGTCCCGGCCCCGAAGGAGGCCGATTCCAATTCATCTTTCCAAAGCCCAGCCGAACAGGAGAGGCTAAAGCAGACAGGGGCCCCTGGGGGCGTCCCGTCCGAGGGCTTTGGCGTCCAGAGCGCAGCGCGCAGTGCGTCCGGGTCCCCGCGGACCGGGCTCGGTTTTTCCCCGCGGTCGGCCTGGCCCCGGGTCGTCGCTGTGCGGGTCTTTCGGGAACGCGGGGGCCGCAGGTCCGAGGGGATTTACCGTGGTGGAGGGCGACACGGAGAGAGGAGCTGGGACCCTGTCCCCCGCGCCCCCCCCATTGCTTCCCGCGCAGCCCGCGCAGCGGACCGGGGCGGGAACTCGGCCTCCACCACGCGCCCGGCCTCGACGTCCCCGACGGCGCAGCCCGTGGGTCGCCGCCGGGTTCGGTGGGGACGACGCCCGCGAGACCCCTCCGTGCGGCCCAGAGCGTGCTCTCGGGCCTGGCTCGCCTGGGCCCCCAGCGGCGAGGACATCGTATCATCCGCCCCGTCGCGCGGGAATGAGCAAACCGGGGGGTCCCGGCCGCTCCGGGGGCTCGGGGAAGGCGGCCGCCGCAGCGAACCGTCTGATTTTATATTTCAGATTTTGCTTTTGCAGAAAACGTCTGTGTTGCTTTTTTGCTGTTTGTTTGTTCGCGTGGCCCGTGGGCCCGTGAACCCAGACGCGCGGATGAGAACCCGTGCGCGCGGTTAACCCCCATTTTCCGGACGGCTTTAGCAGCGCAGGCAGAGCCGTCCGGGACGGGAGCGCGCGGCTGGGTCTTAGGGCCGCCGGGTTCGGGCGCACCTCGCCCTGATTGGCGCCCGCTCCCCGCAGCCGCCCGCGGATTGGGCCGAAGTTCCGGGAGCGGGCGTGGCCTGCAGAAAGTAAAAACTGGCTTTCAGCAAGAAGACTTTTGAAACTTTTCCCAATCCCTAAAAGGGACCTTCGCCTCTTTTTCCCGGCTTGGCAGGGCAGGCGCTCCAGCGGCCCCCGGCTCCGACCCTCGGGGCCGTCGAGTCGCGGGCGCGCCTGGAGAGCCACCGGCCCCCTCCGCGCGCGCCCAGGGCCCCGCCGCGTCCCTGCGCGCGTGGCGTCCCCGCCGCCGCCCGGCCGCCCCCCGCCGGGCCCCGGGGCGCGCGCTCCAGGATGCTGAACCGCCCGGGGCGCTGAGCCGAGCCGCGCTCCTCCAGGCCGAGCCCGCCGCCGGGCCCCAGGCTCCCCGCCGGCGCCGTCCCGCGCGCTCCAGGCCTCCTCCCCGGGCGCGCCCGCGCGCAGCAGTGGCCACGCAGCATGCAGGCGCGCTACTCCGTGCCGGACCCCAGCGCCCTGGGAGTGGTGCCCTACTTGGGAGAGCAGAACTACTACCGCGCGGCGGGCGGCTACGGCGGCATGGCCGGGCCCATGGGCGTCTACTCCGGCCACCCAGAGCAGTACGGCGCGGGCGTGGGCCGCTCCTACGCGCCCTACCACCACCACCAGCCCGCGGCGCCCAAGGACCTGGTGAAGCCGCCCTACAGCTACATCGCGCTCATCACCATGGCGATCCAGAACGCGCCCGAGAAGAAGATCACGCTGAACGGCATCTACCAGTTCATCATGGACCGCTTCCCCTTCTACCGGGAGAACAAGCAGGGCTGGCAGAACTCCATCCGCCACAACCTCTCGCTCAACGAGTGCTTTGTCAAGGTGCCGCGCGACGACAAGAAGCCGGGCAAGGGCAGCTACTGGACGCTGGACCCGGACTCCTACAACATGTTCGAGAACGGCAGCTTCCTGCGGCGGCGCCGGCGCTTCAAGAAGAAGGACGTGCCCCGGGAGAAGGAGGAGCGCGCCGCGCCCAAGGAGCCGCCCCCCGCCGCGGCCAAGGGTGCCCCGGCCGGGCCGCCCCTCGCTGACGCCCCCAAGGAGGCCGAGCGCAAGGTGGTGATCAAGAGCGAGGCGGCGTCGCCCACGCTGCCCGTCATCACCAAGGTGGAGACGCTGAGCCCCGAGAGCGCGCTGCAGGGGAGCCCGCGCAGCGCCGCGTCCTCGCCGGTCGGGTCCCCCGACGGCTCGCCACCCGCGCACCACGCCGCCGCGCCCAATGGGCTGCCGGGCTTCAGCGTGGAGAACATCATGACGCTGCGATCGTCGCCGCCCGGGCCCGAGCTGAGCCCCGCGGCCGGGCGCTCAGGCCTTTCCGTGCCGCCGCTCGCGCTGCCCTACTCCGCCGCCGCGCCGCCTGCCTCCTATGGGCAGCCGTGCGCGCAGGGCCTGGAGGCCGGGGCCGCAGGCGGCTACCAATGCAGCATGCGCGCCATGAGCCTCTACACCGGCGCCGAGCGGCCCGCGCATGTGTGCGCGCCGCCCGCACTGGACGAGCCCCTCTCGGACCACCAAAGCGGCCCCGCGTCGCCGCTGAGCGCGCTCAACCTCGCAGCCGGCCAGGAGGGCGCGCTCGCCGCCGCGGGCCACCACCACCACCAACACCAGCACCCGCACTCGCACCCGGGCCACCACCACCCGCAGGCGCCGCCGCCGCCCGCCCCGCAGCCGGCGCCGCAGCCAGGGGCCGCCGCTGCCCAGGCAGCCTCCTGGTACCTGAACCACGGCGGGGACCTGAACCACCTCTCGGGGCACGCGTTCGCGGCCCAGCAACAGCCGTTCCCAAATGTCCGGGAGATGTTTAACTCTCACCGGCTGGGGATGGAAAACTCCACGCTCGGGGAGTCCCAGGTCGGCAACGCGAGCTGTCAGCTGCCCTACCGGGCCACGCCGTCCCTGTACCGCCACGCGGCCCCCTACTCCTACGACTGCTCCAAGTACTGACGCCGGCCGCCCGGCCCGCCAGACCTCTCCCACCGTGCAGGCTGCAGAGGCCATTGCAGAGGAGCCAAAGCTGTCCCCCACCTCCCAGGCCCGGAGCCGGCTGTGAAGCGCGAAGGTAACTTTGCCCCGCCCGTCGCCCCGTTTCTGGGACCCCAGCAAAGTCCCGCTGCAAGGAAGCAGCCGGCGAGATGAATACTGATCCAAAGCCCCATCCCTTTCAGGAGGCTGCGCGCCACCCCCTGGGAGCGTCAAAGATTAAATTATGGAGCAGACCCCATAGCGACCCAGAACGACTCCCTGGAGCGAACCCCCGTAGGCGCATGGGGTCCCTATAGATAATGTGTGTGCTGTGTGTAATTTTAAATTTCTCTTAACCGTGCTGTAAAAATGTGAGGACTTGTAATCAGGCTGTTGTTGTTGTTGTTGTTGTTCAGAGCCATTAATATAATATTTAAAGTTGAGTTCACTGGATAGTTTTTCATCTTGCCCAACCATTTCTGCCAAATTCAATTCAAGAAACCTAGGTGGGTGAGCTATGATCCTTTCCCCAGCTGTAGGTCTTTCACAAAACAAGAAAATAATTTATTTTTTGTTGGTGGATAAAGAAGTCAAGTATCTGATACTTTTTATTTACAAGGTCGGATGGTTTTGTATAGTAGATTCCACCCCAGTATTCCCAAAAGAAAAAGAAAGCCAGAAAATTTAAATTTCATCTGTATTTGTCTTACGTGGTCTTAATTGTTGTATTTACCTTAAAATAAACCCGTGTTGTTTTTCTGCCCAAAGTTCAAATCGCGTGTTTGTGTTCTTGCATTTAAAAAAAAAACTCAAAACCACCCAAGGTGTGTGTGCAAACCCACCTGTTGTGATTATTTTTGCTACACAGGTGGCGACTACAGGGAAGGGAGTGTGTCCCTGTCCTTTTAGTGGCAGAAAAGGCTTTTGCTGAAAGTTTCCCACCCTAGGGATCCTTCTTTCTTTCCTTCTTTCTCTCTTTACCCTTGAGGCAACCTGAGAAACCTCTCTGAGTCCGTCCATCCATCCATCTGTAGTCCTGTCCTGGGGTTTCCTGGGGACATGGAGCTGACCACTTGCTGTAACGAATTTTGTGAAATGCAGGAAAACAAGCCAGTTGTCAAAACAAAACAGTGCTGCTCCACTGGGGTCCAGCTTTCCCCAATTTGGGAGGTGTAAGAGGGGAAGGACAAACATTCCCCATTTGCTAACCGGGTGAGTCCTGCTGTCCCGTGATTTCCTACGACGTGGTGGACTCCTCTGCCCAGAGTGGTTTCCCAGAGAGGATTTCGATGACTGGTGAGGACCCCGGGCCGAGTCTCTGTTTAATGCCCCTCTTCTTGGTGGCCACGGATCAGAGGTGGATTTCAAACTCTTCACTTCTCCATTTGATTTCTAAATCTTTACCCTCCGCGCAGTGAGAAAATGTCAAACCTCATTCTCTTGCAAAATATAATTTATGATGTTTTTGTGGTTTTAAATTTCACCACTGTTTTTAACGTGTTGAATAACAGGGACGCCATGATTCTCTCATCTTTTTAATTTTTGATGACTACCTTGCCTTCGTAGCTGGGAACTGTCTCTCATCGGTCTCACTGGCTGAATGTGCAAGTCCTACGGCCTCTGAGTGTGACTTTCAAGGCCGGTGGCACCATGGCCCCTTGGCAGGTGGGTAGGACATTGTCACTCTGGAGCCCGATGTGGATTAAACATTTTGGCCCTGCGGTTTTGCCAGAGGTGGTGTTGCTCATGCAGCGGCCCGGTGGAATCTGGGTATTGGCGTTACTGTTGAAACAGCGTTTTTATCTCTCTGTGTATCCTAAGAATTTCTTCATATGCGCGACACGGGTCCTTTCACCCGCCGATGCAGCGCTGTTAGGACTCCAAAGTTTTATTCCTTCCAGTAACTGTGGAGCCCAGGACCTGACTTAGGGCAGGCCGGGCCACTGTGCTACAGTTGGGGGGCAGGAGGAGGGAGCTGAGAAAGGGGCTCCCAGCCCAGGGGCGGCGTGAGCTCCAGGCCCCTTCAGTGAGGCCTGCTCTGTCCACTTCCTGCCTTGGGCCAGGAGAGAAGGGCTGCTCCAGACCGAGTGAGTGGGCTCCTGCTGCTCCGGATGTGCGGCAGAAGTTTGCCCTCCTCCTAAACCGGGTACCTGGTGCCCTGCTGAAGATAAGGAAGAAGGGGAGGAGGAGGCCCGAGCCCCTACAGACAGGAGGAGGGGTGCTGTGAGGGCACCCCCACACCCAGTGCTGCTCCTGCTCTGCTGGCCATGTTTTTGGGAAGACGTCCTCGAGAAGGTATTGCTGGCAGTGGGCAGCTGGGGGTGGGAGTCCCCTGCCCACACCTGGAAGCCTTGGCGAGGGTCTTCCCATTCCCCTGGGAATGCTGACAGTTTGGCAACTCCAGCTTATATTTGGGGCTTGACCCAGGCTCCTGAGAGTGGACAGACTGGAAAACCTGTCCTTGGGTGTGTCCAGCCAGGGGCTTTGGGACCTGGCTGGAGTGCCAGGCTTTCTCAAGTCAAGTGACCCAGTGGGTGCAGCGAAGTGCCAGATGCTGGGTCCCGGGGCTTCAGCGCACTCTGGGCTCAGCCTCGGCCTCCAGTCCCCCAAGCTCCACAGCTCTGACCTTGGGCCTAGCGATTTGGGGGCCTCTGCTCCTGAGAGGATCTAGACGTCAGCGACATCTAAGCAGTGCTCACCCGCAGCCCAGGTAGCCACGTACATCTCTCCACCAGGCGGTGACGGGAAGACCTGGGTGCTGGAGCAGCCTGTGGGACCTGCACCTCCCCTCGCCACCTTTCTTGGGGATGCCAGGGCTTTCAGGAAGAGGGGGAAGAAGGCACGGGCTGGAAGGGCCCGGCAGTCCCTGTGGACTTGGTTTGCTGGAAGCGGTGTCTATGACCACCCAGCAGGAAGACACCTCTGCGCAGATCGAAAGAAAATGAAAGCGACCTCAACACCACTGCAGGGATGGTTCCTCTAGGGTCCACTCCGAGGACCCTGCTGGCCCTGGCCATGTGTACTGTGACTGACCAGAGTCCAGCTGTGACAGATGCCCTGCGCCCTGCATACCCTCCACCCTCCCAGCCCCTCAGGGTGGCGGCCGGCAGATTAGGAGGCTGCACCCCAACCTCAAGTGTGCAGAAAGAGGGGCAGCCAGGGTCCTGCTGTGTGGCTCTCAGAGGGTCCTTGGGTCTGCAGCCAGGTGCTGCCCACTGCCCTGGCTCAGCCCTGCCTGTGCCAATCCAGCGATCCAGTGACTTCCTCCTGAATTGCTTGGGCACTGGACAAGGAATTCATCTGAAGGCCCCATCTGCTTCCGTAGACAAATGTCCCCTCCCGGCCTCCCCCTTTTATAGTGACCACAGCCACCCTGAGCTTCCATGTGGGGCTGGCCAGGGACCCCCTGAAGGACCCTTGCTCCCCACCCCCCCTGCAAGAAATGGAGATCAGAAGGGAGAGGAAAACAGAGGGTCCTGGGAACCTGAGTACATGGCTCATAAATCTTTTGGGGGTCCTCCCTCCCCTCTTCCCCACCAGGCCTGGGGGCGCTGCCAGCACTGCCAGCTACACTGAAGGACAGAAAGCTGTTCCCAGCCCCCCCCCCAAGATTCCTGTCCCCTCGGAATCTGAGAAAGGGGAGGGACTTGGGGCAGGGTTATCTGATGGGAATGTACTGTTAACCAAAACCTCGGGGTCTGCAGAAAGGCTGGGGTCTCGGAGCCTGCGCCTGGCCCTCGGGACCGGCCCTCTGACTGCCGGGCACCAAAGCTGGGTAAGTAGAAGCCTGTAGTCCTAAGCCTTAGCCGAGTTCCATTAGGGTTTCGGGGGTACGAGGACCTGCACACTGGTCCAGGTGAAGGGGACAGGCTGGGTCAGGGCCATCGAGGGCCGTCCACCCTCTGGAGTGCTTTCTGACACTGCATACTTGAAATGCTTTCCCAAACTTCCCAGAGCAGCATTGCCTGTCTGCCTCTGTCGCGCATGGCCTCAGCTCACCAAGGCGTTTGAGATGTTTGCTTTTTAACACAGGACTGTGAGCAAGGGGGTGGAATATTTCAGGGGTCCCAGTCCCTCTGTCCCCCTCCTCGGGACCAACAGGGCCGTGCCTGGGAAGACACCACTGACCTTTAACACCAGCCGGCTTCTCTGGACGTTTTCAACCCTCCCACCCTACAAGAAGGACAGCGGGAGCCGGTCTCGGGGTGCTGGGCTCTTCCCAGCGTCAGGCTTGGGGGGGTTGCTTTCTGGGGCATGGGTGTGCGGAGGAGGCACAGGGTCCACAAGGGTACTGGCCTCAGGGTGGCTTTAGGAGAATAGAGCCTGGGAATAGGCGGTGGGGGGATTCTGTCCTGTCCTGGACAGAGGGTGCAGCTCTGTCCCTGGGGACCTCAGTCCTGGCTGGGAAAGCCCAAGGGCCAAAGAGGCCCTTCAGACCTAGCATAGCAGGCCCTGTGGCCAGGTTCTCCCTCTGGTCAGGTTATTCCCATGTGGCCTTTCTCCCATGGGAGTCTATCCCTGAGGCCAATTCACACTCAGTACTCAGTCAGGACCTTGCAAAGGCCCAGTGGGGGCCTCCTGGGACGGCTCCCCTTACCTTGAGCTCTCTGGGTCAGTTCTCAGGAGGAAAATGAGAGGATGGTGGGGCAGGCTGAGGGCCCAGGCCCTCACAGGGTCTGTCCCTGGCAAGCAGCCTGGGGCTTCCTGCAGAACCTCACAGAAGGTTCTCTGGGTCTCAGTTGGCTCCTTTACCAGTTGGGCAGGGCAGTGCCTGTTTGGAGCTTTTCAATCATTTCTGGGAACAAGGTGAGCTATAAATAAGTGTGGGTCGCTTGGAAAGCCCCGCCCGGCGGGCTGGGCAGCCCCAGCTCCCCCCACACACAAGGAGAAGCAGCAGAAGACGCTGCAGGAGGCTCGGGAAGCAGGGCTGGGGAGAAAGAGAAGGTCTCTGGGTTCAAAAGGGAAATCCGGATTCCCCAGTCTCCAGCGCTGGGGTACAACGCACCCCTCAGTCTGCAGAGGGCCCTGTCGTGTATTCTGACAGCTGATCTGTCAGCCTCTCCACCTAGGCTCTGCTTTTGGGGCCTTGTGGCTTGGGATCCTCGTTCCATCCTTTGCAGTTCTCTGGTTTTGCACTGTGCGGTGCCCAGTCTCAGTTTTCTCATCTGTAAAGTGGGCGGATCTGCGTTTGAGAGGGGATGCGTGGGTCGGGGAGTGAGGTCCTGCTTGGGAGCTGTCTCAGTGGGCTTGTCTTCTGTCTTCAGCACCCTTCCTCAAGGAGACCCAGGCCCCCTCCCAGCCTCAGCTTCCGGTCTGCAGGACAGGATCTAGGGCACCCTCCCCCAGTCCATTCCTGACAGCTGCAGCCCGGGTGGGGACTTCACATGTGCTCTGAACGCAGCGCCAGCACAGGGCCTCACGCAGTGCATTTCGGAGACTCTCATGTCCATCCCCAGGGCCTTTAGGTGGCCAAAGGCTACTGGGCTTTGCCCAGCATCTTCCCACCCCGCTCCACTCAAGCACATGCACACGTGGCGAGCCCTCTGCGCGTCGCCCTGTCTGTATCTGACTGGCCAACGGCCTTCAGCGCCCAGGGACCAGGATGCAGAGGTTCAGGAGACGAGATTGACGCTCCTGTGGACGCCTGCGCCCTTCCCCACTCCTGGCGTGCGCAGGGGGCGTGGAAGCTGGCGGTGGGAGGAGCCTGGGGCTCAGACCTCCGTGCCGCTGGCTTCGCTCCTCCCAGCCTCCCCGAGGACTGCGCATCCGCTCTATCCCGGTCGGGACAGTGGCGCCTGCCCTCCGCCCGCGCAGGACCCTCCGTCTGCCGGGCCCAGAGTCGGGGCCGTCACAGTCCCTGGGCCCCCGAGCAGGCGAGGCCTCAGCCTTTCCCACGGGTGAGAGATTCGCTCGCAACCCCGGACTGCGGAGACGCCCCCCGGTTCGGATCTGGGGACCTGTGGGCCGCGAGGAGCTGTCCGCGTGCCCGGCTGGCTCTGGTGACACCGCGCGGCCCGTCGTCGCCCAGACAAGGCTGCACGCTGGCTTGCGCCGGCCTCAGCCCGCAGCTTCCGCATGAGGGCGCATCCGCTCCTGCTCGATGCCGGGCCCTGCTCCCCGGAAGCGTGGGAATCTGTCCGGCGCGGGGCGGCTTCCCTGGGACCCCGGGACCCAAGCCCGCGTCCAGCCGGCCAGATGTGGCCGCATTCCGAGCTGGAACTCCCCGGAACCTTGCACGGCCCTGCCAACCCCGGCCGCGCGCGCCTCCCAGCTCCAGACCGGACCTATCCGGCCCGGTTCCCCCACCGCGGCGCCCCGCCCACCCACCGCGATCCCCGCCCGCCTCCTGTCCGCGCTCCATGCGAGCTCCGATGTGCCTTAGAGTTCGCGAGATGCGCCCGGACCTGCGCGTCTCCCAAGAGGCAGGGCTGTGCGCGCTGGACTTCGGGTGCCCCGCGCGCTCCCGGAGGGGCTTGGAGGCGCAGAGGTGAGGGAGGGGGCTGCATCGTGACGCCGGTTTGTCTTGGGGCCTGGGTCCGTCAGAGTGGGCGCAGAGGCTAGGAAATGGAAGCCGGGTCCGTCCACGCTTGGGGTTCGCTGGAGGTGTCAGCCTGGAACGCTGAGTGACCCCGGGGTCCTGGCACGCAGTGGTGCGGGCACCAAGGCTCCTTATTTGGTCCCAGGGTTGAAAAAAGTGCCCTGATGCAGAGGGTTCGGAGAGGACAATGTCCCAACTCCCTACGGGCCAGGCCAGGTCACCTCCAGGACCCCACCACTGCTAATGGGGGAGACCTAGAGGCATCTCAGGGCCTGGCCTCCCCTCCATGCAGGGCCTGCACCCAAACCAGGTTTCTGACCCCAGTGGTGACTTCCTTTTTGGTATTTCAAGCTTGCCCTCTTCTCCCAGTCTTGTAGGTTCCTCCTCTGGGAAGAGGCGGCTCCCCTGAGTTCCCGGTGGGGAGGCTGCTGGGGCGTGGGCAGGATCCCAGCCCCCTGACTAGGACAGGGCACGGTTAGTGCCTTCCTCAGTCCCCTGCAGCAGGGCCGGCCCTGGGCACTTCTGCAGCCACCTGCCGACCTCTCCCCTCTGCCTGGGCATTGGCAGGCTCCCACTGTACTCAAGGAAGTGCTAGTTTCGTTATCTGCAGTGTTTTCTTTTTTCCTTTAAAAGAATACCCTGTAGAGATCAGAAACCCCAAGTGGTCACGCTGCACACCTGCCCCCCAACCCTTGGTGGAATCGTGGAGGGGACAGCTTGGTTGGAGTCAACATCACTCAGGATTTTTGATTCAAAGTGTAGTGTGTGCCGCATGAGAAGCAACAGGGATGCCTGCACCCTAGGGCGGGTGTGGGGGGGGAGCAGCCAGCTTCCCAAACGCTTAATGTAATCACGCGCCAGCTGCGTGCACTTGTAAAGTTGTTATAACCCCCCTCCTTGCTATAAACAGGAAAGCACAGAATATAAAGCAAAAGACCCGCATTCACAAATACCCGCTCTCCCCCGCCAGCTGCCAGATTCCCCTTTTATGGTGCTCCTTGCTGGCGACCTGGGCCCCACCAGAGACCTCACCGCTGCCCCCAGCTCCACACAGGTTCATTCTGAAATCTTCAAGGGAGCTCTGGACCAGGTACCCAGGCCCTCAACATCCCTTCCAGAGAGGCTGAGCTCCTGGGGTCCACCCCCTGCCCATGACCCCTGGGGCCCTGGGCTAGTGGGTCCCTGGAGAGTGCCTGCCTGGAACAGGGCAGACCCAGAACCTCTCCAGGAGGGCCGCATTGCCCCTAAGCATCAAGGGTCCCACTTTCTGCCTTCTCCTTTCCCAAGTATAAATGGTTTCAAGGGGCAGGGCAGGGCTATCTCCACATCTACTAGGCCGGGAAGAAGAAAAGACCTTTTGTGGGAGGCTCCCAGTTATGGGGCTCCCCCAGCTAGCAGTAAAATCCAGCCTGCGCTCCCCACCCCCAGCTCCATCCCTCCTTCCTGGCCCCGCAGACGGGCTCCGAGGGCGCACATCCTGCCTCGCTGACTGTGTGTGCTTACAGCGGCAAGGGGTGGACGTGATATTTCAAACATCAGATCAGTGCGTTTATATATTGGGTGCCCGGAAATTTTTCCAAATAAACACAGCTTGATTCAACTTGGGTGGGCGGACTTATCAACAGACTAATTCTATAAACAAATGAAGGAATAGCCCCGAAAACGATTGGTTGGTATCAAAAAGACACGTGGAGGGAAAAGCTTGGAGTTTTTCAGCAATGAAATTTTAATTAATGTGGGTGGGCTGAGAACATAACGACTGTTTATCATAGACAATTTATTTTCCAGGGCTTAGTCAACATATAATAGCAAACTTACAACAATTATTTAACATTTTTAAAGCCATGAAGAAGAGACAGAGCGTGCAGCGGCTGGGGAGAGCGGCGGAGCCCAGGGCAGAGGCACGGAGGGCTCCCCCGGAGGGCCCTCACGCAGGGCGCTGTCCCTAACCCTGCGCTCACCCGGCGGTCTGCGTGCGGCTCCTCGCCTGCTTGCCATGAGCCACCTCTTTGGTTCCCGGCTGCCGGCTCTGGCTGCCTCGCCCATGCTTTATCTGTACGGCCCGGAGAGGCCCGGGCTGCCGCTGGCCTTCGCCCCTGCGGCTGCTCTGGCGGCCTCGGGCCGGGCCGAGCCGCCCCAGAAGCCGCCCTACAGCTACATCGCGCTCATCGCCATGGCGATCCAGGACGCGCCGGAGCAGAGGGTCACGCTGAACGGCATCTACCAGTTCATCATGGACCGCTTCCCCTTCTACCACGACAACCGGCAGGGCTGGCAGAACTCCATCCGCCACAATCTCTCGCTCAACGAGTGCTTCGTCAAGGTGCCGCGCGAGAAGGGGCGGCCCGGCAAGGGCAGCTACTGGACGCTGGACCCTCGCTGCCTGGATATGTTCGAGAACGGCAACTACCGGCGCAGGAAGAGGAAGCCCAAGCCCAGAGCCGGGACCCCGGAGGCCAAGCGGGCCCGCGCGGAGCCCCAGGAGCTCGGCGCCGAGGCGCAGCCGCAGGCAGGGAGCGGGGAGGAGCGCGCGGCCGCCATGCGCCCCTCGCCGCTCGGGGAAAGCCGCTCTCCCGCCGCGCCCCTGCCCGGGCCCAGGCCTGAGTCCTTGGACGAGGACGCCGGCGACGCAGTTCAGGGCGCAGCGGCCGCCGGGGTCAGCCTGCCAGCGCCAGCGCCAGCGCCCGCGCCCGCGCCCGCGCGCACGGTGGATGGCCCGGGGTCCCCTCCGCGCCCCGCCTCCCGCAGCTCTCCCAAGAGCTCCGACAGGTCCAAGAGCTTCAGCATCGACAGCATCCTGGCGGGAAGGCAGGGCCAGAAGCTGGCCGGAGGGAGCGAGGTCCTGGGGGCCGCCAAGCCGGGGCCCGGAGGGCTGGGCTCCTCGCTCGTGGCCACCTCCTCGGGACTCCGGCCGCCTTTCAACGCCTCTCTTATGCTCGACCCGCACGTCCAGGGCGGCTTCTACCAGCTGGGGATCCCTTTTCTCACCTACTTCCCTCTGCAGCTGCCCGACCCGGCGCTCCCCTTCCAGTAAGCCGGCGGCTCTCTTTCCCTGACCACGCCGACCGACGTGGAGTCTGTTCAGAGCCGCACCGGGCGCCCACCGGCGAGGGGAGGGAGCACGTCCTTCTGCAAATGATCTTCGCTGGCTTCGCGCGTGGGTTCTGGGCAGCGCTGCTGCGGGCAAGTGGGCACGCTCCCGGTCACCTTTGAAGGGGACTTGCTTCCCCACAGTGGGCAGCGGCTGTGGGGATTGCAAAGACCCCTTCCCGCGGGGCCACTTGGGCGCCGCAAACGTCCACCGCCGGCGCGCGCAGAACCTGACCTTAGGGGCGCCTGATGCTGTGATCTCAGCGTGTCCGCACCGAGGCCCAGAGTGCACCCCGAGAGCAGGGCCCACAGCCCTGGGGCCTTTCCTACCGGGAAGCACTATGTGACTTGGAGCGCCCGCATGGTGGGCGCACACAGCTTGGTTCCCTCTGCGGGGCAGTGGGCTCGGGGCAGAACAGGCCCTGATTAGCACATAAGCCCCCGGGTTAAGGTGCAGACCAAGAAAACGCCGAGCAGTATTTTACTGGACAGTAAAGGACACATAGGTTCTTTGCCTAATACTCGACTCTTCTTCCTTTAAGGACTAGCCGTTTCTAGCCAGGTGCACTGTGTAACTCCTAGTAGGTGCACCCCGGCGGCCTTTCTCCTCAGTGCGTGTTCCACTACATCTGGACCTGGATAGCTCGAACCCCAGTTTTTACTTTCTCTTTAAGGGATCCAAAGATTTTGGGGCCTTGGGGAGGGTGTGAGGGGGAGGGAATACGGCACAGACAACTTCAGAGTTACTGATTTCCATGGCTTGTCAAGCTCTAGGTTTGGTTTTGGCAACATTTTCTAGAACCCTGTAATGAAGGACCTCATTTAGGCAAAAAAAAAAAAAAAAAACCCAAGAAACAAAAACCAAAACTGGGGTGAAGCATGAAAAGCAGATAGAGAGTGGTGTGGGTGGGAGGGGAGTGTGCTCTTTGAGGCCTTCCTGCGTGCCCAGCCTCCTTCCTGGCCTCTTCGTCCCTGTCCCCCGCAGTGTGGTGGGGCTGACCTTGGAGCCTCCTGGGCTATCAGAGGTCACTATGGCCTGGGGAAGACATGGAGACTCCTTGCTCCAGCCAGCGTGAGCAGCTCACAGCCCTGGGGATGTCCTCCCAGATCTGGGTGTGTCTCTTGGGGCTCCTGTGATTCTGAAACTTGATTTCCCGAACCCTTGAGGAGCCTTTGCTGAACCTGCCATAGGGGAGGTGGAGGTCCTCGCTCGCCCTTCGGCCTCCAGGAAGGGTCCAGTCCTTCCCCAGAAAATGGTGGTGTGCGCTGAGCCAGCAGGGCCAGCAGCTCAGGGTGCTGAAAGGACACTGCAGGGGGCATCACAGCTTCACACCTCGAAGCCAGAAGCCACAGAGGTGGCTTCCTGAGAACTCGTCCTGCAGCAACGCTGGACTGAGGCCACTGACTGGACACTTCGGGGATGGGCTCTACCCAGGCCAGCGGCCCAGGACTTAGGTGAGCTGCAGGGGCCTGGATTCAGAGGGCTTTGCTGAGCCCCCAGTGGGAGGGCGGCCCAGCGAGGGTCACTTGAAGTGTGGTAGCAGGGCTGTCACTGGCTGTCCTGTTGTTCCAGACTCCAGCCCCGTGAATAAAGTTGTTCTTGCATTAACCTCTCAGCGACTGGTTCAGTGGATTACTGGGGGAGTAAACAAACAGAGGACTAGGGCAGGGGGGTCTGGGGATGTCTGGAGGCTTGGAGGGTCTGGCTTCTGAGGGGGAAAGATGGGGTGCAGATGGGAGACCCTCCGAGTGCTGAGAGGCCTGGCATGAGAAAGGAGGTCGAGCCAGTCTGCTGTGTTGAGTGTTTTTATTTTTTTCTTTCCTGTCTTATGCATTTTTGTGTTTGTGGTAACTTTTTTAGAGACGCAAATACTTTAATGCTGTTCTTTAAAAAACTAATCTATACTATACTAAAAACTATATCTAGTGATGCATGCTTGTAATCCCAGTATTTAGGAGGCTGAGGCAGGAGGATCACTGTGAATTCCAGGCCAGCCTGCACTACATAGTGAGACCTTCTCTCTCTCTCTCTCTCTCTCTCTCTCTCTCTCTCTCTCTATATATATATATATATATATATATATATATATATCACTTTAGAGTATAATTCAAAAAGCATGAGCTTTACTTTTAAGGCACAGAAAGATGCTAGGATATGTATCTACTTCATACTTTCATTCTTCTCTAAAGAGAAATTCTATCTAATGCCTACTTTCATCAGGTATAGAAACACTAGGAGAAATGGGCAGCATGGATGCAGTTCCGGGCTCTGCTCTGCGTGTTTCTTCCTACTGAAGAAAAGGAGCGGCCTCTGATCTTCACGTCTGTTTCTGTATTTACCCTCTGACTTACGGACCAGTGAGACCCAGAAGTGGTCTCTACTCTTGACCAGAACAGAACCTCAGCTCAGCTGGGGTAAACCCGGAGCAAACTGTTTCTCCACTTTCGTGACCTGAAAGTGCACCCTCCTGATGAGTGTGTCGGTCAGACTGGGGCGTGACAGGTGGACGTATAGTGATTAATAAGTGTGTGTCCATCTGCACACGTGTGTGCGTGTCTGTACACATACACATACAGATATTTTGTTCTGTGCATAGAAATGTTCAGAAATCCATCACTTTTGCACGTGGGTGGGACTTGGGTCAAGGGCTGAGTCCCTTCATATCAACTCAAAAACTGATGTTTGAAAGATTTTGTTTTCCTAGTGAGCTCACACTGGGGATGAATTATCTTCCCATTATTATAATGAAACTAACAAAATTCGGGGAACCTTGGAAGTCTGTGCCAGCCCTGAGGGCTTCGCTTCCACTGCTTTTCCAAGAACAGAGGACTCTTCAGAGGCCTCTTGTTTCGTCTGGCTCTGGGTCTGAGCTGGTCTCGGGATGCGACTGTCCCTCTGGCTGGCCAGTGCACCCTGGGGTTTAGAGGACACCAAGGAGTCCTGTCCGGCCATGTTCGGACTCAGTCCCATCCTGGGACACGGGGCCACATGCCACTCCTTCCATTCCACACGGAGCCGTGCATGGACACCTGTGCGTGGGTTGCAGAATTGGCACATATGACTGTCATCACATCTGAGCCCTGCCACAGCCACCGTCCACACACGGGGAGGCTGATGTCCCTGTCACAGATGTGGGTGACATGTTCCCTCATCAACTGCTCATATGTAAGCCACACTTCCTGGTGGCTGCGGTCCTTTGCCCGTGAACTGAAGCTTCGTCATGTGGACCATGCAAATGGTGACAAACATAGCTCATTTCTGGAAATAGAGAGTGTGAGGTTGTTGGCCAGCGGGGACACTTGCGGTGCAGGTTCAGAGCACGTGACGATGGCCCTAACAGCCAAATGGCCAGGGCTCGGCTCTCTGGTCTCATCGTGAGGCCCAGCAGCGGGTTCTGCAGGCCCAGAGGGTGCCACGGGTGTTTACAGTGACCCGGGAGGGGCAGGAGGGAAGGCGGCGGGGCTGGGCTGGAGGTGGCCCTGTTCCTTCACCTGGCCAACTGCACTGGCCAATTGGATCCAAGCTGAGCATCTGAGAGCCTGCACCAGGAGGTGCATGGGGACCCAGGGCACTGTCACATAGCTGCCTTTGTTTACACCGGTGGGGGGGGCAAGGGAAGGTGGTGGAACAGGGATTTGGCCTGAGCTTTTTTTTTCTATAAGAATCAAGGTCCGGGCAGGACATAGAAGTGCACTGAGATGGGCCGGACCTGAGCAGCGTGGGTTGGGTGGCTGGAACCCCAGGTGGGAACTGTCCTGTTCTTGCCCTGCCCTGCCCTGCACCAGGCCCCATGGAGGAACCCCGAGCCGGAGGAACCAGGACTCCCCCTGCCCCCTCTGGCTTCCAGCCTCTGCCCACGCCTCTGCTGGGCTGAAGCCCCCACAGTGCAGGCAGAGGGAGCCCAGCAAGTCTATGTGCTGGCCCGGTGGCCAGGGGTGTACAGGATCGTGGGCAGCACTTTGGCAGGGGAGGGGAGCTGGGCCACTCTGACTACACTGTGAGGCTGAGCCCCGAGTGAGCTGTCGGGTGCTGCCTTCCGGTGCCCTCCCACAAGGAGGTGGTGGCTCCAGACCTGGTGTGGAACCCCCTGTGGCTTGTCCGTGGCCCCCACGAATCTCCCTGACGTGGCAGGATTCAGTGCTTTGCCTGAGCAGCTGCAGGGCTGTCCCTGTCAGCGCCTGAGAGGGAGCCCTCCTCCCTCTGGGTGGTGTTCTGGGCATGACCATGCTACGCTGTCCTAGCACCGATAAGCATGCTTCGGGGAGGGCACCCCCCCAGTCCAGAGCAAGGAGGTCTCAGGGTGGCGTCTGCCTGGAACCCCTTGGGAAGGGGAAGGAGCCCGAGGGTCACGAGTCAGGTCACCTTGACAGCACTACCTTCACAGCACGACTCTGGCCCTCACAGAGCGCATTGTAGGACAGTTCAGCTGGTCACCCTCTACTCCCAGGTCTGTCTCCGCTTGGCCGCCAGTGAGGACAGTCCCCATCGCCAGCATCCCCCGGGGCCTTCCCTCCGAGCCCTCGCTGTCTGGGTGGGAGTGGAAGGGAAAGGCTGACCTCAGAGAGGGGCTGAGCCCCCAGCTCTGCCCTGCCTGGCCGTGGATCCTGGCAAAGTGGCCTCACTTCTCCGTCCTTTGCTTGTGTCGCCTGTTCCGAGGAGGGGACCTCAGTGACTGCCTCAGAGCCGTGAGCAGCGTCACCAATGGCTGTGAACCCAGGCAGGCTGCGGCTGCCTGGATTCTGGTCCGTAATGGGAGTGAGCACAGCCCTCCCCGCTCAGGCTGGGCCGGGTAGATTATCTGGGAGCCGTGGGGACTCTCCAGAGCTGCGTCTCTGCGCTCACAGTGCCTCCAGGCTCATTTGTGGCTTCTTAGTTCTGCAAAGTCCCTAAGCCACGGCTTGAGACGGTGTGTCCTCCTGGAGCAGCCAGACACATGGATGCCACCATGGACCCAGTTCAGTCTCGGGTCCCAGGCCCCCTCTTGAGATTGCTGGGCCACTGAACATGAAACCAAAAGCAAAACAAGCTGCTGGGCGTGGCAAGGGATGGTGCCCAGGCGAGAGGACCAGATGACCTCGGGACCCAGGAGAAGACACACCCTGCCTGCCTCCTTCCGGGGCCTGGCGACACATGGGCGGGACGCTTCCGGCTGGGGCTGGCTGTCCAGCCACAGTGAGCTCCGGGGCCTTGAGAGGAAGGAGGCCCTTCCTGCAGGCCCAGAGCGCCTCTGCCCCCTCCTGGGGAGAAGGGATCCCGCCAGGAGCACTGGTCCCTAAATCCTTGTTTTTCAGCCAGCCTTATAAAGTGTAAAGAGCATTTCTTTTAAATGCTGAGGCTAAATATAGCAGGGGCTTGGTCAGCTGGAGCATTTTTAGAAAGCACATTACAAATCAGGAATGTTTTGGAGAAATAAACTTTTCCCACATTTTTGGTGGTGGCGTTGGCCCTGACGGCCCCATCTTGAGACCACAGTGGAGAGGTGATGAATAATTCATGGTGGCACTGCCCAGGGCCTGCTGGTGCCTGGGCGGAGGCTGAGGGACAGCGACAGCATCGAGGGGAGGGTGGCCCCAGGCCCCCAGGGGCCACTCCTATGGGGACAGAGGTGGGATTCGAAGGACACTCACTGCCTCCCAGGATGTCTTCTTTCTGACCTCTGCTGGTCCTTCCAGGTGTCCGCCTGGGCATCCACCTATGTGACAGCCACCAGTAAGCCCAGACCTTCTGCTTTTCACAGCTATGGCGCCCAGGCCGGTGCCCGCCGCCGGGGGCTGGGCCCCAGCTGACAGTGTTGCTTCAAAGATCCATCAGCCATTCCAGTGACTCCACAGCTAGACTGAGAGCCCTGCAGCGAGGTGGGCACTTTTAGGGGCAGAGGAAGGTGTCCAGTGTGGCATGCCACTTACTGTTTTATTTCCCTCTGTACAGTTTACATGTGGCCAGAGTGGGCCCTCAGAGTCTCTCCGCGACCTCTCTGTCCCTTCTCTCTACACTGTAGGGGGTCATGCTCCACTGCGGTATGCACAGTCCAAGGTATGTGTTCACCAGGAGTGCCTACGTTCAGAAAAGCATTAGACAGAGAACAAACCTCTACTCTTGTAATTACTAGGAATAGTTCTGCCTCCTTGAGAGTGTAGCTGCTCTCTTCAATGTAGTTTGCTGTTTCCTTCATACATGTGTACACATATATCTATGTATATAGTTTTTACTTTATTATACTACCATTATCACCATCCTCCTAGTACCCTCATGGCCATCATCAGCATCACCATCACCACCACCATCATCACCATCACCACCACCATCAC